>JASSUY010046409.1:0-18183 GCA_032466535.1 Forpus xanthops | reverse complement strand
ATTGGACGATATACAGGAGGCCAAGCTAAATTCCTCTTGGAGGTGCACAATGAAAGGGTGAAAAGCAAGGACACAAGTGCATAAAGAAAAAAATCTACTTGGAGATATATGTATATCTCCAACTAGATAAACCCCAACAACAAAATTAATGGTTGATTTAACATTGAAGTTAGTTAAGATTTAACCAGGTGGTTGGACTAGATGACCTCTGATGGCTCTTTTAACCAAAAGTTTTCTATGAAATCTGTTTTAAAAAATTGAAATGCAATACATATGCTTGGAAGGCCTCTTAGTGCTTGAGAAGTGCTCATGTCTGTTCAATAAATTCCAATTCACCCTTGTACTGTTGAGACTGCCAAGTAATCCAAATTTGGCTTTTTTTGTGTGTTTTATTTTACATGGGTGAATCCTGTATAACTACTTTTGAACATCACAATATGAAAATTTGAACATCACAATATGAAAACCATAGCACTGACATAACTCTTTTTGAGTTCCTGATTCCAAGAGATTGCAAATTTCACTTCTGTAAGCACTATTCATTGTGAACCTTGCTCCTAGAGCTAGATAATCTGTTTTTCATATTGCAATATTTAACTGAGCTTAAACTCCTTATAAAAACTTATTCTACTGGCATTGATCTCTGGGCCTAAAAGTATACAGATTATGGATGATTTCGATTTTAGGCTATTGTTCAGATGATCTTGAAATTATCTCTACTATGTGTTGTGGTTTGACTCCAGCTGGCAACTAAGAACCCAGACAACTGCTCTTTAACATTCCCTGTAGTGGGATGGGAAAGAGAATCAAAGGATAAAACCAGGAAAACTTTTAGATTGAGATAAAGACAATTTAATAGTGATAAAGGCTGTTTAATATGTAGAGAAAAAAAAATGCAAACACAAGCAAAACCAACCAAGGAATTCATTCACTACTTTCCATCCCAAACAGGTGTTCAGACATGTCCAGGAAAGCAGGTCTCCATCATGTGTAATAGTTACATGGGAAGACAAAACCCTGTAATTTCAAACATCCCCCCTTCCTTCTTCTTCCCCCAGGTTTATATGCTGAGCATGATGCCATATGTTGTGGGATACCCTTTGGCCAAGTTGGAATCAGCTGTCCCAGCTGTGTCTCCTCTCAGCTTTTTTCGTATCCCCAGCCTGCTCGCTAGTGGGGAGCTGTGAGGAGCAGAAAATGCCTTCGCTCTGTGAAAGGACTGGCCAAAACCAGAACACTATGGTACAATATAATTTCATAAATTTCAAACTTTTGTGATATGATCTTCAAAAATGTTTGAGGATGATTATTGGGGAAATCTGTAAATGGAGCAACCTGCATTACAGAAATGCCTGGAAGTCCTTAAATATTCTGATATTATGGCTACTCATTGAGAAAGCTGGTAACGGCCTTCCTTTTGTATTCTACAAGAACTTTTGTTTTGATAGATGACTGCTCACTTTCAGTTTTTTTCTGAGCACCTTAAAGTCCTAGACATGTTAAACAACCATCTTTCACAGTTTTTAATAAGATATTCCAAGTAATGAGTACGATAATTTAATATGTATATATTCATTGCCATGTACACAGTGTATCTGAGACAACTTAGTTCTATGAAGTTTTGAAAAACATTTTAAGGGGAAGTGTAATTAAAAAATAAATAACAGCTATAGACATATTAAAAATATATATATCATCCAATATCACCATGAAAGAAAGAAAATCCTCCTGCTTTTTTGGATACTCATAAAAAATATGAGAATTCTGCAAAATGTCCTAAAATGCACAAATTCAGGAGGCTAATGACTATGCAAAAGTATTTCTGTAAAGGAGATCCTTTCATGACCTCTGTTAAATGAAACAAGCAATGTACCAAAAATGGTGATAATTTTAATGCTGTACCTGGTGAAAGACCAAATTCCCTTTAAAAAATTATGTTAAATTATTGAGGAAGAGATTTCAAAAGGGTCAAAGGCCAGATACTTGGTTTCTGTTGAAAGGTGATATTTTCATTTTTTTGTGGATTCAAAATCAACACTTCTGGGAGAACTGGGTCAAAGCCAATTAATTTTCAAAAGCTGTATAGAAATTAAGTCATTGTGGATGAAAGATTACAAATATGATCCTTTCAATAAATTATAGCAGCTAACAACCAACCTTTCTTAATTTAAAAAGCTGTATTTCTTAATAATATTTGAGATTAAACCTGTGTTGATCATTAACCTAGAAATAAAGAAGGCAAACTTTAGATCTGTATCATAAAGAAATTCTCACAATTTGCAGGCAGGTAGATTAAAGGAAAAGGAGAAGGAAAGGGAAAAAACCAGAATACTTGTCCAGTACTTCTATATAATTTGCCAAACACTAGATAGAAATGTAACCAGACATCTACATTTCATTTTTAAGTAAATTTGCAAACCCTCATTCAACAGTGAGGCTAATTTATTCATCTCCTTGTAGGCTTTTCCGTTTTACCATCTGTTAGTTTGGTAACGTAAAGAGTTCTAGCTACCAACTATGGATCAACTCCTACTAGACAAGGGATGAAAATGTCAACAACACCAGACAAACCTGATAAAAAAAACATTCAATTTGAAGGTCCCTGTCTTTGGAAGCATAGTGAAGGTATTGGTCTGTGGTGTGTCCAAGAGCCCAGACAAAGAGGAATGTAGTATTTTTGTGGGTGGAATGCAGAAAGAACCTGAATGAAGAAAACGGGTCATCAATTTGCATGTCATGGAAACTTCTGTCTTTTAAAGTCATTTAGTGCACAAACAAATCTCTTTATGCAGAAATTAAATTAATAAAGACTATTTCTGCTGTAATAGGCACTACTGAATCATCCTGATTGTCAGTTGTTATATACATGAAAAGTAAAAAGGTTTTTGTCAGTTGTTATATACATGAAAAGTAAAAAGGTTTTTCTCCATTGGTCCAAGCTTCTGATATCTGACGAGTTATCTGGCATGAACTGCAACTATTACTAATGTCAAAGGACCAAAATTCAAATTATCATTTAACGTTGTCTGACATGGGAGAAAACATAATTAAATTCTAAACAAGTAATGTCACATTCTGTGAAATGATTGCTGCCCGGATGGCAGCAATAACCCCCAAAGAGATACTGCATTTCATACAGAGAAAGAATTGGCAAATGAATCAGATGCATTTTTGTTATAATATTGCATTAAGAAAACCAACCAAATAAACAAAATCAACAACCAAACTTTTTTTCTTTTTTGCCCATTTTCTTCCTCAGAGGAAAAAAAAAAAAAAAAAGACTTAATCTGTGGCCTTCCTGAAATATTTAAAACTGAAGAACAAACCAAGAGTTCAATAGGACTCCTCATTTACATAAGAGGGCTCTCTAAGATAACAGTAAGGTCTTGGCTCACACTGAAGTATAATTAAAAATTATCACAATGTTCAGAAGAAATAAATATGGAAAATTTTGGCAAACTGGTTAAGGCTTTTGATGTAAACAGAGCATTGACACCCTCTGTGTCAGAGTACACTTATGCCGAATTCTTGTTGATAATGATTTAATAGTTTATACATAAGCCAAACAATAAACAGTATACTAATTTTGAAACTGTTAATTTGTAGGTATCCAATAAAAGACAGGTTAGGCCACATATTTAAATCCCTCAATAAACAGCTCAAGAAAACCTGGAGAAAAGAAGTAGGAAACATTGATGGAAAAAATCCAAGAATTTGAACATGCAGAATCTCAGAAATAGATTAATTTATGTTAAATACACTATAAATAATATATTTGCTCCACTGGCTGAAAATGGTCATAAGAAATATTTTACTTGTTACTAGTTTCCTCTTTTGATAACATTCTTTGATATTATTTTTCTTATCCTGGACAAAAAGCAATAATTCATTGGTAATGTAATGGAATAATTCAGAAGATTATACTTACGTTTGTAGGCAGATTCAGTTATAACATCTTGCACAACAGGATATCTTAAAACCAGATTTTTTTTTTTTTCACCATCATGACTTTTCAACCACTGCAGCTCTGCATCAACATTTCAGCTCAATATGTCTTAGTGATGACTTCAATAAGAGTTAGTATGTCCTCATTATGCTCAGAACATAGCTGTCAGTGACAGTTTCCCTTATAACAAGACTAAATTCATTTAAGCATCTTGTTAGATCTGGAAACAACCACCCATATATGAAAAAAAGAAAAAATAAGGATAATGTGTTTTCAACCAAGGATCATACAGTTAAAGGGAAGTTTCTTCAAGATATAAAAATATTATGACCCCGAGTCAGACGAGAATCTGGAGAGCACATAAATCTATATGCACTGAAATGTTTGCTAGAAAATTTTCCAAAAGATCATCAGGTTAAGACCAAGGATTACAGAAATCAAATGCTAAATACAAATTTCACAGCCCGTACCTTCTGAGATGCCCAATACAGTAGACATTCTCAGCGAGTTATTGGTATGTACTGCATCAATGCTGAAAGACTGAGATGTATATGTTGAAAAAGAAGATAATGTACATTTTATATAGCAGCCTGTTGGTTGGAATAGACTTTTTCCACAGAAAAACTGGAGAGTATCTACAAGAAGAATATATGCAAAGGTCATTAACCACTTCTGGAAGAATTACCTACTTACCAAATTATTGTATATAAAGGAAAAGTAAAAACAAACAACCAAACAACAATACAGTCATTTCACTAATGAAAACAAGCAAACAAAAACCCCCTCACCTTCACCACATCTTTAAAACAAAGGCTGTAGGTGGTTGGGAGCTATTCAAGAAATATCTCAGGGATGTGGTGCATTTTAGGTAAGTCTTCCCCAGCCTAGAGCATTCATGTATTTCTCCACACAGAGTACACAGTGCTTTCCGCACAGCCTGCTCTACATGCTGCTCTGTGTCTGGGTTCATGCCTGTAGGCAGTGATGTGCCCAGGGGTCTGACAAAGTCCTGGACCACCCTCCCGGATGAAGTTTTATGGACCTAATTCTGAGGCACTGGTATCTTCACTGGCTAACATTAGGGAGATGTTTTTTCCTGTACTGAATTGGGATGCTTTCCTAAACAATTAAAATATTACTACATTATGGAAGAACACGAATACTGACTTACTAATGTCACAAGAAACCTCCACAAAGAAGCAGAAAAGTAATATGAACTTAAATGCTGCAGTTGTCTTCCTTGAATTATGCATGACTACTCACTTGCATAAAATTAATCACAATCATAAATGCCTTCACACTTGCATCTGTCTTTAGTTGTGACAACATTTGCAAACAAAAAAACAACAGTTTGAGAGCATAGCCAACATAAAAATAGACAGATTCTTTCTAAACAAATTATTAGTGAATAGGCCACAGCTATTGAGCAACTCAGATGAGAGTATTTTCTTCGCACTTCACAATTTCCTGACTTGAAATATTTATTGTCTTCAGATTTTATTAATTTCACTCTGAGTTCTTGCTTAGGATTCATTTCTGTGGAAGTTAATTTTGCACTTATACATCCCAATGTATTTTAATCAAAATCCCAGTCTGGTACATACAAAGACTTTCCTGTGTCAAGCTCTATAATCAAAAACCAGCTATACATTTTTTATGGAAATGATTCATTCAAAACAGCTATTAGATACATAATAATAGTCACATAAGAAAGAAACAACAGAGAAAGAGGGCCAAGAACACATGGCAGGAACACAAATGTAATTGCAATCAGCATTTATTTGTCAGACTTAGAAATGTAAAATGTGCATTCACAAAAATAATCATAAACCAAAATGTCCCAGGGTTCCACTTAATTTTACCCTATTTCTTTCTTAGGAACACATAGAGATGAAGAAAAAATAATTCAAAATTAGAAAAAAAGTGAAAAATGGTGTAAACTATAAATAATGTATTTGAAACATTGGTTGCTGACCCAGTCAGGTTTACTTAAAGCAAAATACCACCTCCTGAATATCCATAATGGTTGCCATGGTAAATGAGAGTTCCCACCGCACTGCCTTATAGGAATATGCATGGCAGTTGCAAGTATATCATTCAGAGTATTTCTGTAATGATATTAGCTGATCTATCCAGCATATTCCTCCTCATAAAAATTAAATACAAACAATTACATATCACATGGGAATGGATTTCTTTATATGTCACTAACCTACTTTCATTAAATATTTTCTTAGCAGTTAGATTAGGATGGAAGACACATTTTGGTAATTTTTCTGTAGAAAATGGCCATTGGTCTTCACAGTATTTGAATTTTGTAATAATAGCTAGTTTTTAAATGTGTTCAGATAAAGAATGTGTAGTGTAAAAAAATGTTTCATTAAGAAGCCTATACTGGCTTGTAAATGTGGTCCTCAGTGAAATACTTAATTTTATCTCTTTCTTTAAGAATTTTCTTTCAGGATAATGGCTGGATCAGGCAGAGTTTAGCACTGCCAGAATTTTATTAAATGATTAGGACAAGTTTGCTGCACCCCCGAATTGCATGTTAATAAAGGAGCCACCTAGAGGAGAGAAGTAAAGACTAGGCTGAAATTCTGCCTATGATTTGAACACAGGTATCTTTAAACTATTTGTAGTCCAGGGCTCAAAATGTTCCCTTCAGAGATGTTTTAACAGTTTTCTTTTAAGCAACATGTTCTGGTCATTGCTATAATCTTTCTCACTGTGCAGTCCAATCTGGAGTGATAGCTGCCTCCACTACACTGGTCTCTTATCTAGGTTATAATCTCATCTTTTAGTGGGACTCATTTTCTATTCCTGTGAAGTTGGGTTTTGCACTGAAATGAATCCTGAAAGCAATCCACTCTAAAGAGACCCAAATAAGATCAGTCAAATCCTCTGCTTCAGAGAGGCTGGGATCAGAGAGTTGAAGTTTCTGCCAGTGAAATGGTTTCTGGATTACTGGACAGTCAGAGTTTGAATTCTGGAAGAAGGTACTGGATCTTAAGGCGATTTCTTGTCTTGGAAGAGAGGAGCTCTTTTTCAGCTTAACCTTTCAGTGAAAGTGCCTTTTCAAAAGAGACCTTTGTTTTTGAAATTACTTCAGGCTCCAATAACTGAATAAGGAATCTAATTAAGGAGAAAACATAGCAGAGTGATGCTGATAAAGAACTAAGCATAGGAAAGAACTTCTGCTGAAGGACCAGTAATGAAGCTGAAGGACTGGTAAAGTCAGAGTTGGAAAATTATCATTATTCATAGCACTACTAGTAGCAATACTGACCCTGCTATATTAGCACTTTGCCTTTTTTATACATTTTAAGAAACAGCTGTCATGCATGTGTGTAGCAAACAGTAGTCATGCAGTATCCAGATATAAACTTCAAAGGAGGTAATTTTTATTCTTTGAGAATAGGTTCTTTTGTCTAGATTCTGGTTTGGTTTTTTTGTTTGTTTGTTTTTTTGTTTGGTTTTTGTTTTGTTGCTTTTGTTTGTTTTTTTGTTTTTTTTTTTTTTTGTGTGTGTTTTGCTTTGTTTTGTTTTGTTTTTTCCCCCCTCCATAACCACAGTATCACTTTGGTAGACAACTTCAAGTGTAGCTTACATGGGAAAATATGATTAATTTTTTTTTTGCACATATCTAAGGCTAATTCTATGGAAAAGTTGAAAATTAGGAAAGAAACCTGAAAACAGTTTGCTTTGGTATTAAATGCATATTAATAGTAGCACAACCAGCTCATTAAATTATCATAATCTATTTAGAGAAAAGAAATGAAAAGATAATTAAAGACAAAGTAATATAATTTGATATTTAGATAGAATTTTAACTATATTTGTCATCTGTAAAAGAAGGAACAAACCAACAAGCAAAATTAGAGTTCACTGCACTTATTCTGATTCATAACACTGACCTTGAACATAAGTAAATCTAAAGCTGGCTGTAGGCTATGGAAGTAGCTGAAAAATCTGGAGTCATTCTCAACACATTCAACACAAAATTTTGGAATGCTTTTGTTTTAGTCTTTTGGCACACACTATAACCAATAGTGCAATTTAGTAACATTCAGCAGTTTGATGGATCAGATTTTTTTTTAAGTGAATGAAACTAATTTTGCTTGCAGTAACTTCTACCACACCAGCTGTTACTGTTATCACTGCTATCATCATCATCATTATCAGCATAACTATAATTACATTTAGAAAGATAAATCAAGGGAATGAAGCAGTGGAAACACAAAGTGGCAGAACATGAGGCTATCCTTTATTTCTCAGTCTTCACAGTACTGCTATACTGCAGTCTGCATTGCTCACTACATCAGGTATTTTACTGTCCTTCGATTGTTTTTTCTATACTTAATGGTGATTTCTTGTGCTTCTCTAAAGGTGTAAATAATCAACATTAAATTATCTGTTTATATTATCTACACAGTGTCTAGAATTAGTTTTGATTATATAAGCAGTCTCATTGAATTTCTCTTTTCATTAAAAAGGGAACACCTGCAACTCAGCAGCTCCTCCTATTATTTCTATGTAATTTATCTAGGTAGATACACATTAAAAGCCAAATACAGAAATAGGAAAATAGTCTATTACACTGAATATTAATTGCTTACTTCTCAAGTCAGATGCCTATTTGAGTCTAGATATCCATATGTGATTAAAACTATACTGATTTGAAGAGAAACTGTAGAAAGTGAAAGGAAGGGAAAACATAGTATCATATTCTGCTGTTTATCTTGCATGCAATAATTCTATGTGGGTAATCAGCTGCCCATTTATACCTGGTAATGTGAAAGTAGCTGCAAAACCAAAGCATCACTGAAATTCACGTCTCTGAACTCTTAGCATTAAATGTCACTACAAATGTGAATCTAACAACTTACTGTCTGAGACCCCAATTCTCATTATCTCCACAGGAAACATGAACATGAAAAAAGGGTCACAAACCACAAAATTAAGTCTCTTGGTTAGGCTTCCCTCTCTAAGCTTTTTATTCTGAATGCTAAATGATTGAATCAAAATTATTGCAGTCCTGGAGGAACATTATAAGATCTTCTTATATTAATTTTGCAAACTCCAACAAATTTGGGAAAGTTGCTATCTTGCCAATCACATGAAATTCTACATTAAAGACATTTTTTTTTTCTAAAGATTACACTTCAAATAATCTCCCTAACACTTTGTTACCAAAAAAAAAAAAAAATAGAAAAAAAATCAAATCTTATATTCAGCTAATAAATTTCTTAAGCATAGCAGTCATAGTAGAGTCCAGTCAAAGCATCAGAACACTATGGAAGTACACACTCGTTTCTATAGACAGGACTAAATTTCCATTTTAAGAAACATCAAGTTTTAGTGTATAGTCTTTTATGAGTCTGGAGATCTAATACTTGTATAGTCCTTGTTTAGACCTCAGGGATAAGAATGTTACAAAGAGACAGGCTAACACTATCACCTTCCATTCCCAGATTCAGATAGCTGAGACAATGGAAAAAAATAAGGAGTAAGTTATTTTGAGTCTTCATGAACTCCAAGGCAAGGCAGAACTTGAATATTATAAGCAGTCATTATTGAGTCAAAACATCTCTCCTATTGGGCTTCTCTTCATATCATTTGAGAACAAATACATTTGTCGCTTAACACTCTGCAGTTCTATAATGTGAACTTCAGATGTAAAGTTATAAAGTTATTTATTTTAAAATTTGAATGACTGCTTAATGTTTAAATACATTAAAAAGACTGAATGTTATGATGAAGCAGTATAATTTCACTTATTTTTTTTCAAATGTAAAAGTAACAGCTGTGGGAATGAAACTTCAAGTTAACCACTGAGAGCGACAAATATGCAGAAAGGTTGTCGAAAGTATAACATAAGAAGAGTAATTAAAAATAACTTTTATAGCTGAATATAGCTTTTAAGCTAGTGAAGCCTTTGTTTCTACAGATTGACAAAGTCACTATTTAAACATTACACAGCACAAATGCTGTCAAAGACCATGCACATCTGATCTTCACTGATTAGGACAGAAAATGTTTTTTTTAATACCTCAGCTTTTATTCAGGAATGTATTTAGTATAAATTTAACTTATAAAGTGCTCATGTGCTGAGGAGATTAAATTGTATGTTTACACATTTTATCTAAAGGCAATTAATTTATGTAAGTAATCACTGTTAAATGTTTCATTCTTGGCCCTGGTTCTATTCTCCAGAAAATACAGATAATCAACTGGCACACTTTTGCTCTTCTCTTACTCACCCATAATGAAATAACATTCAAATCCATCTTAAGTCTGTTCAAAGAAGGATACTGAATACAGTGATAGAGTATACTTGGATCATGGGCCATTGCAGTATGAAACATAGAGCTATTTATTACTATCTGTGGAGTAATAAATGAAAAATAT
This sequence comes from Forpus xanthops, assembly GCA_032466535.1. Taxonomy (NCBI): domain Eukaryota; kingdom Metazoa; phylum Chordata; class Aves; order Psittaciformes; family Psittacidae; genus Forpus; species Forpus xanthops. The sequence goes on along the minus strand of JASSUY010046409.1, from coordinate 7,829 downwards.
TCAAGGTTTCTCTCATTGACTAGAAGAAAGTCCTCCTCCTGTTCTTTTCATTTCTTTCTTTCACTTTTTTGATTATCTCTTTACAGCCCTAATTTATAGCATTGGTGGAAAAAACCAGGAACTCCTATGCATACTAATGTATTTTTTTTTATTTTTCATTTAAGCCTTTTCAGATCACGCCTTAAAATCAATTTTTTTTACAAGAGTTAATGCATCACTAATATGAGGAATGTTTTCTATATCGCTACAACCTCTTCCTTATGTGAATTGTCTGGTCTTCAGAAAACTCTTTTGAAGATCTATTTTTATTCTGTACTTAGTTAATGACCTTATTGTTAATAGGCAGTTAAAAATCGTTTAAATATGAATCACAAATAATGCTAGTAAATCTACTAAAAAGAACAAAAAGGTTTTCTTTAAAAATGAAAAAATCAATACGAAGGTGACTGGCCTAAGTGGATCATTCATCTATTAACATCTGGATAATACCCCAAATGGGTCCACAAATTGATTTGCCAGCAATGACTTCCCAAACTAATCTGATTGAATTCAAAGAGAGAAAAATTAAAATGAATGAAGAAAGAAGTGAACTATCTGTGTTTAATTTTCAGTTTCATCAGAAATCGATTAGCTAGCTGACTCTGGGTCCAAAAGAATTAATTATACTCAGCCTCCGGTATAATTAACAGCACTATGGCCATCTCCCAAAATATTCATTAAACAGTCAGGAACAATATGAAATTCAAATTAAAATTGGAAAAGAGATTAAACAGAAGTAGTCATCTCTAAAAGGAATCATACTACATCTGAGATGAAATCATTTAAGCAATACAAAATATGGAAATACATTTTGTCTAACATTTAGTTATCATTAATTCCAGCACTGCAAGCTGGCAGCTATTTTAGGCTCATTACAAAGACTAAAATGGGCTGGAATTTTAATTTAAATCAATCCTCATTGGAATAATAGGAAAATGATTCAAGCTTACAGGAAGTTTAGTTCTAAAATCTAAGTTTTCTTTTTAATTCTAAGTCAAATGGAGGAAATTTACATTCTGTACCACATCTACAATGAATATTGAAAAAAACTCTATGAAATAGGCACCTAGATGGGAATTGAAGCAAGGAGAATATGATGATGTAGCTTAAATACATGTTCTGTAATACTTATTTTCCAAATTTCCCAAAGTTAGTGTCTGTATCTTATGGAGCTATATAATAATGTAATTTGCCATATTGAATTTCCTCATGGATTTCTGCACGTAAAATCTTTTTCACCCCTGCAAATTTACCTGGATATGTTTGGTGCATTATTGTTCTGAATTTCAATAACATTTAGACAGTAAAAGCCAAGCTTCCTTGCTTTGAATTTTTCATGGTTTTACTTCAAGTATCATAAACACTCTCATTTTATCACTTTCTGTAGAAAATAATTGCAACAGAGCAAAACTAACATGACATTCAAAGTAAGCCATCTTTATTATTTTTATGTGTTACGCCAATAGTTATATAGATGAAAAAAATGCAAGAGCGCATCAGTTAGGAAACAAAAATCCATCTCTGCATATCATCATTAATTCTCAAAATTAGGACTCATGTTATTTTGCAATTTTTAAATTACTTTTTCCCTGAATGCACAAAAGGCACCTGCTCTCAATTCTCAATTCCTTATGTGAATTCATTTTTGCTTGCTATTGACACCTTCATTAAAGCTGGATCAAAAATAAGTTTGGATTTAGAGTAAAAAAAACCCAAAAAAATCTTAAAAATATCTTCTTGCCCACCCCTCCCTTCTTCCCAGGATTAACTTTACCCCTGATGCATTCTTATTCCTCTCTTCTCTGGCTGTAATTGATGTTGCACAGGCTTCTTTTCCCCCTGTTCTTAAATCTGTTTCCCATAGGTGCTAACTCCGTTACTTAGCCTTGTCCAGTGGTGGGTCCCTCTTGGAGCTGGTTGGCATTGTCTCTATTGGGCACAGGAAAGCTTCTGGCAGCTTCCCACAGAAGCTGCCCCTGTAACCTGCCCACTACGAAAACCTTGCCACGTCAATAAAAGTTCAGAAGCTACTTTGAAAATAATCAGCAATTTAAACTTGTTCTTGAGCAGGTTTCTGTGCTTTCTGGAATTTGTAAAAGAAAGATTATTTAAATTTAGAAAACAAATAATAAAATGTTTATTTTTATTATCTTGCTCTTTTATAACTCTTTTCCTATGCATTGCAATTACAGATCACAATAAAGATGGCAGTCTTAGAAGAGAGGAAGAACAGCGTATTTCTATGAACTTCTCTTGGTACAACATTCAGTGTTTTTCAAAAAAGAAATAGTAACCTCTTGAAGGAACTAGCCAGAAGAGGACACTGTATAGGGCAAACAATGAAATTTTGCTACCCATAGGGCATGAGGGCAAAGCAGTTAATCAGTTTGCGCTTCTGTGGTTCTTTGAGTGAAAGTACTGTATTTACTTAGGCAGAGTTTTTTTCATCACAGATAGCAGGCTCTAGAAAGAGAAGGTAAAAATAAATTACTTCAATAGAGACTTTCAAGAAAGCTCAGTTTGTTAGGTATACTGAGACTAAGAGCATGATCAACAACAGGTAAGAAAACCACCAATTTTGGATATATGTGAAAGCCAAAGGGCTGTCACAGCAGTACTTTATTGAAAAAAAAAAAAAACAAAGACACAACCAGGGCCACAACCTTGAAGTTTGTAGGAATGTTGCTCATACTCTGATCTGAAAATAAAAGGAAAAGGCTTGTCTAAATGTTTGAGTGAAGAAAATAATTTTCCCACAGCTTCGTTCAGCTTATACCACTATGAGCTAGCCAAGCATGAACTCATTACAACTGAGAAATATACTAGACCTGACTGAAGGGTACCTCAGGCTTTGTGGTCAGTGCAGCCTCCCTAAACTATGCAGTGTAAGCCATTATATACAATCATGTGATGAGCTTGAAGGACACCAGCTTAAAGCAGTTTACAAGCAGACTAATGACCCTCTGCTACTCACTTTTATATTAAAGACATCTGTACTGAGGCTTATAGGCAACTGAGGTTGCCACTGAGGTAAGCAGAGGTTGACAAGTCAGGGGGTCTCACAAAGACATTAGGAGTCATCTTGTATATAGGAAGAACTCCATGTTGGCTGCAGCTACATTCCCTTAGAATTACTGTGAATTAATGACGAGTCTCAGAGGTATGAACATAAACACACAATATGACTTGAGGATGGATAGGGTTCCTTACTCATGCCAGTGGAAGTGCATTTTGGTAACTCATCTCCTTTTGCTCACTGTTAATAACGTACAATTATTTTCTGTCTGTAAATACAGTCCTCTAACTTTCTGGAATAAATCTGTTGTCACATCAGGTGATGCTTATTAAACACAAAAAACACAGGTCAAAGTGTTGGCAATTGCACTGTTTCCTTTTTAAATTGAATATACTATGAAATATTAATTGAGAAGCTTGTTTTTTTAAGGAAATGTCAATTTTATGGGCTGCAGTAAAATGACTGAGCTTTATCAACAGGACTATAATTGCAGCTCAGAGCAAACTGCTGAATACGGCTTTAAATTAGAAGCAAGGGGGAAGCAAGCTAGAAATCCACAGAAAGTGAGAAAACACTGGCTGGTGTGGAAACTAAAGCATGCAGAACATGAGAGACCTCAGAAATTACAAAGTAGGGCGAAAATGACCCACCTCAGGTGTGATGTAATGAATGCATGCAGCCTGGGAAATATGTTGGAGAAATGAGACCTGTATGTGCAGTCACAAAACTGCAGCATGGCTGGGATAGCTTTGACACCATGGGACAGGGTGATAATGTGGCCGACACCTTTAAACAACCCATAAAAGTCTTTGTACTACAGATCCTGGTTCTCACAGAGGCCTGTAACCTTCCTGCCAGCTCCTGGAAGGGACAGCAAGGTGTGACCTAAGTATACTGGTGTTGTCAGCAAGGGTCTGCAGGGGTGGCCTCTGAGCCAAGGTCTGCCTCATGCTTGACACAGCTGTTTGCAGTTGGTTTGAATGGCTCCACTGCAGGATACAGCTGATCCCCTCAGCCAATGTGATGGAATCTCTGGAAAGCAAGGGCAAAATGCCACATGGCATAACAGGAAGAGCTTCCACCACTACATCTGCAGTAAAATACTAAACAAGAAAAATGTGGGAACACTGCCAGACAGAGCAGGTGATTTTGAGACTGCAGACATAGGTAAGGCTGGGGTTGCCAACTTTTTCTTTTCCCCAGTCTTATCTTGTAAGGTTTCCCAGGACTCTGTGATTAGCAGGAAGTTTCAAGGATAAGGATCAATAGTGGACAAAGACTGAGTCAGGAGTTAATGTAGAGAACTTGGCCATATAAGTCCATGATACATGATGGACTACATCATAGGATTAATGAGTGTTATTTTTGAAATGTCTTAAAAAGCAGAGAAGATCCCTGACAAGATACAAAGACATTGCTCCTGTCTTCAAAGAAGTCCACCTGGATGATCTGGGGAACTGCAGGCTACTCAGCCTCGGTTTTTGTCCCTAGAAAAAAAAACCCAAAAAAAACCCAAGTAGTGGATCTTTCAGGAATACATGTCTGGGTACCTTTCCAGGTGACTGGGAACTGTCAGCATGGATTAATTGTGTGTAGACCATGCCTGACAGACCTGATCACATGATGAATGCCTAGGTTTGTGGATAAGGGAAGAGCAGTAAATGTACTTTATTCGAACTTTAGCAAGGCTCTCAACACTGTCTTCTACAAAATTCTGATAACTAACTGGGATGATACAGTCTGAACAGGGGGACAACAAAATTATACAAAAAATGTTTTGGTGCCTGGGTTCTGAAGTGTACACTTAATGGGTTGTGCTCTACACGGAGGCTGCTAACAAGGGGAGTACTGTAGGGTTGCTCCCCTGGATCTGTCCTGCTTAACATCCTTATCAAGAGGCAATGAGGTGCTTGCTTGCAAAATATGCAGACAGCACTGAACCAGGGGGAGGAGTGAATATGTTTAAAGGCATACCCCTCTGCTCAAGGATTTAGGCTTATTGAAGGAATGGGTCACCAAGTACCTTATAAAAATCCACAACAGCAAATGCCAAGTCCTGTACCCAGGATGGGGGGATCTCTCGGAACAGCAGATGCTAGGGACAAACAGGTAGGGACCAGCTTTGCTGGAGAGGCCCTGGAGGGGGCTGGTGTACAGCAAGATGACCATGAGCCAATTGTGTGCCCTGAAGAAGGCAAATGTCACCTTGGGATCTATTGCCACAAAAATGACCAGCAGATCCAGAGGAGGGAAGGAATTTTCTTCCTCCAGAGAGCACTTACTAGGCCTCATCTGCAGTACTGTGTATAGCATTCAGCCTCCCAATACAGATGGCACTTTGACAAACTGAATTAAGAAGGGAGAGGTAGGGGGAAGGTGTTTTAGGATTTAATTTTATGTCTTACTACCCTAGTCTGATTTGAATGGTAGTAAATGAAATTAATTTTCCCTACATCAGGTCTGTTTTGCCTGTGACAATAACTGCTGAGTGATCTTGTCCTTATCTCTACCCAGGAGCCTTTTTTCGCACTTCGCCTCTCCCTGTCCAGCTCAGGAGGGGAATGACAGGCTTTTGAATGGCATCTGTCACCCAGACAGGGTCAACCCACCACATGGGGCCAGGAAATTCCATCTTCAAGTCTGTTCTCAACAGGAAAGTATGCATCTATTGCAGTGGTTTTGTGCAAGGATTTTTGTGTTCAAATCTAGTGCATAATTCATTGTAACTGTGAATACAGACTAGTCATAGCATCTGTAACAATAAACAATAAACCAAACTTATTTGGCCTCTGGAAGTCTTTTTAAAATGCTTATTTCACAAAAATTTAATTAGATTAATTAGGATTACTGAGCTGTGCATGTGAGATTCTCTTAAAGAACATTCTTTATCATAAGAGATTTCTGCAATAATTAAACCATAGTGGTACATTCAACTGTAACTTTTTGCAATAATTAAATCATAGTGGTACATTTCAACTGTAACTTTCAACAGTGGATGACTGTTCTGAATTACTGGTTGGGCTTAAACCACAACTATGTTCCACTTAAGCTTTTCCACTTCAGGCTTCTTCTAATAGTAGATAAAAGCAGTCACGTTTTCATAGACCTGATTCTGGATGAAGAGAAATTCAAGACATCTCAGATTTTCTCTGAGGGGCAGATAGACCAGTATCAGCCAGTATTGTCCAAAAAAGTTCTTTTCAAGCAGCTTGAGGTCATTTGCGCTTGTTCTATTACTTGTTACTTGGAAGAAAAGACCACTCACCTCCTCTCTCCATTCTCCTTGCAGGTAGTTGTAGAGAGTGACAAGGTCCCCACTGAGCCTCCTCTTCTCCAGACTAAATAACCCCAGTTGCCTCAGCAGTTCCTTGTAAGATTTGTACTCTAGACCCTTCACTAGCTTTGCTGCCCTTCTCTGGACCTGCTTCAGCAACTCAGTATCTATCTTGTAATTAAGGGCACAAAACTGAACACAGTTTTAAAGATGTGAGGATTATAGTAGCTATAATCCTCAACTAAGTTAGCCACATTTGCTGAAAGTAGAGACACAAGTCCAGGTAGATTCCAAATAGCATAGATAGAGTATTTCGTGGTGGTATAGGCAGACTGGCTAACTGCAAGTTCTTCAGCCTGCTGACAAGGCTTGAATGTTTAAGAAAGCTCTGAATGACCAAATCCAAGATTGGTTCAGAAAGAATGAACAAAAAAAAACCCAAACCCTCTGGAAGATTATGAAGCTCTGGAGACACTGTGATTGAAGACAAATTCACTACTTGAGCTTAATCAGTCCTGAATCTAGCTTAGCTGTAGTTGAACTCCCACTCATTCACAGAGCTGGTTTTGTTTCTCTTGTGTTATTTCACATTTCGATCTTATTAGTTTACTGAAATAAAAAAGTTGTTTTGACGAACTTTGAAAATGATATCAGGCCTTGATAACCTGAAAATGCGTGTATTTTGTTTTGGCCTAATCTGCATCAACCATGTACATATAGAAGGTGATCAGCAGGTAGAGACCATAGTATAAATAGCACAAAAAACAGTAGGCCCAGTCCCCAGTACAACCACTCCAGAGACAAATTTAATCTTTCAAGATCCCATCTTTGCCACTAAAGAGTCATCACTGGATGTCTCAGTCTTTTATTATGAGTAAGAGTGAAGCATTTTTCACAATAATTTTCACTAAGCTTGTCAAGATATTTAGATTTCATTCATATTCTTTCTAAATCATATCATCTCTACCCTAATAGAAACTATTCAATATCTTTCCAATTCTCTGACCAACAACTAGTCAATGGTTTGTTCCATTCAAAGGACTCAACAAGCTGTGTATTAATCATCAATATGAGGTATTACTCTGCTTCAAAGTTTGCCATACTTATATACTGTGTCATCTATTCACTAACAAAGATTTATGCTATCCTTCTCTGTGATTGTCTTGATCCCATAAAGCAGCACCTTTTGTGGTAATGTGATATTAATGATCTTTACCTTCCTGCTTTATTCTGATGTTTAAAAGGCTGTCTTTTCCTTCCACCCCATGCCCCCTCCTCCATTGTAGTCAGCAGAGGAAAGTACAATCTGTCCTTCTCTTCCTTCTCTCTAAAACGTTCCACTTGATCTGCTCACTATCTTTTCAAAGTAACAGAAAAGTTTTCTATAGAAAAAAAAAAAAAAAAAAAAAAAAAAAAAAAAAAAAAAAAAAAATAAAAAAAAATAAAGCTTTATCTGCACACCATAAAAAAAAAAAGAAAAAGTATTTACATTGACTTTGA
>JASSUY010046407.1:0-11019 GCA_032466535.1 Forpus xanthops | reverse complement strand
CTTGAACCAAACAAATTCTGTAACTTTTTTGCTGAAAGACAATATGCTGCTTGTGTTTACACTGTGTGTTTGGCAGAGGTATTCATCATTAGCAGATGGTTTTTATCTCTAAAAGACAATTTTTGGTAAAAAGATGCAAGCTGAAATGGGATAGGAAAGCATTATTCTTGGCCAGTAAGGAGTAAAAATCTGAAGCTCCACCTCTCATAACTACATAAAAACCTTTTTTAACTCTCATTGCTTAGAACAGGAGTTCATGGCTTTTTCATACACTGCTTTAACCTCTAGGCTTCTTTGGAAATTGAAATGAGGCAATTAATGAAACTAAGAAATTTTGGGGAGTGGTCTCTACAGTGAATCAAGCAGAGGCAAGGGAGTGAGCAAGCATTGGCCGTGCTTTGGCATCTCTGCTGGAAGCCTCATAAAGGGTTTGCACTGCAGCCGATGTTTATCTTCTTGGAAATTAATTTGCCTATGCAGGAGTGGAGAGGAGAGGATAAAGATCAATAAACATTGCAAGAAATTTGACTTAAAGGAAATGAAAGCATCGGTTTACATTTCTAGTGCTCAGACAGAGAGCACCAAGATAGAAAAATTATTTTCAGACTCACTCAAACCTTAGCTTTTTTTTTATCCGAAAGAAGGAAAACGACACACTGAAGGTAGCTCAGAACCTTGATATTGCCAGAAACAAACTTACCTACCACAAAGACACCGTGAATGCATGCCTGAAAAAGCCACATCATATCTCTGCTCCGCATTTGCTGCCAGTGAAGCTAAGTGGTGCCTCCCTTAAGGTACTGAAATATAAGTGCTTCAAAAAATGACCTCATTTTTCAAAAGTTTTATTGTTAAGTTTGAAGACTAGACAAGGTCATACTGGTTTTACATCATTCTACATGATTTAAGTATATACAAACCCATTTGAATACAACACAGCTTGAAGGGTTGCAAAGGTCATTGTGTCTCAGATACTTCTGTACTTACTGACACATCAGAAGCCAGCACTGAATACTATAGACCATATTTGCTGTACAGCAAAGATACACTCACTTAGGATCCTTAGTCTTCAAACCTCACACTAATTTGTAAGAGAAAGTCAACCTCAAAACCAGAGCCAGTTTAACGTGATAAGCCCTAAACAGAACACAGATAAAATGACACCTTGTGCCAGTGCTTTATTTCACAAGCTATAAATGTAGCACATTACAGAGTTGCAGAAAGGTGAAGTTTGCCCAACAAATACTTAACTGGTTTAAGGTGAAATTTAATTAGGAGAACATCTTCAGTCTTGTTCAATGCCATTGTTACAATTAATACAGAAGTCAAGGATCATTTCAGAGTGTTTCTCTACCCCCTCCTAAAGGGATTTACTCTGTCCTGCGCTTTTTCTGGTTTTGGGACGCCAGTTGCTTTCACTGGCAGAGTACAGTTGTGTTAGTTTCTAACTTGTCCTAGATGTCAGTGGCATTCTCCAAGACATGAAAATAAAATTAAAGGGAAAAAGTTTAATTTTAGACCATAACCTGATTCTCATCTGTTTTGTTAAGTTTGAAGCATTCAACAGAAATCAAAAATTATTTCAGACTTATACTGCTGACAGTAGGAGCAAACTTTGCTGCTATAGCTGTACAATGCCATTTAATGAAAGCTTTTTGGTAGCTAAGGAATAATTTCATTTAGAAAAAGTCTGAGTATGCTGGTTGACATTATAAGGGCATCACATATATGATTATTTGATAAATTATCACAGAGTGCTATCACAATGTATGGAGCTTCTTTGCAGGTTGTGAAGACTGCTGGCAGACGAGAGTTGACACAGGATACAATGAAGGAAACACTCAACACTAAATTAATAGAAACTAAAATTACTATGTTAGGTATCATGACATCACTAATTTTATATGCAGGTGAATGAAAAACAATTAAGTTACTAAAGCAACAAAGATTAACTCAAAATCAAAATTGATGCTACCTGATAAAAATCACTCAAGAACAAAGAACAAATATTTGAGGGTGTCAAAACAAGTTGGTAAGATGGGGAACCTAATTTTCTGACATGGCCTTCCATTTTTTGGAGTACAGTTGACTAATGAAATAGGTGCACGCTATTCTTCATATCTGCAATTAAATTCAGAGTCAGTTGTTCTCCCATAACAGGAAAATTTTTCTTGGACCTCTTTAAATATTGTGTGTGCCCTGAAGATACAAATATTACATTTTTATTATTTAATTTTACTTTTTGTTTATCTTTTCTTTTGCTTAGCCTAACGTGCAAAACTTGGGCAGTAAGGTAATTTCGGAATACATTTGTCCTCCAGTATTCATTTCTCTTTTTTTCTCTTTAGAAGTACCACGATTGACTTTCTCTTGAAAATCGCTTGCTATGATTGAAGACCACTCCATTATATACATCATTAACAAATGTTGTTAACATGGATACAGACAAGACAGTAACAGTCTAGTGGCTTTTGTTAAGCAGCACAAAGTAAAAAATAAAGAACAAACTTAGCAGTGTTGCACGGGACCTCAACATTTCTTACACATACTTTTACCTTTACATGACTCTTCTTTGTTAGTCTTTAAATGTCTAAGCCTTATAAAATAAATACTTGTATAAATACAGTTTAAGGATTAAATCATTTTATAGAGGCAGCGTGCTCTGTTTCTTAAAATGTGACAGTTTAAGTGACACTATCAGAAAACCGCCACCAATATATCCCCAATTCTTGTATGCAAAATTCCTGGCTGCTATTCTGGAGTCTTTCACAGTTCAATGGATAATATATTTTGTCTGTGGTGGAGAATGTGTGATTAAATGCAGGGTTTTGAAATCTAAACCATTTTATTTCCAAAGTAAACTTTGCCCTTCGCAGACTGTGGGCCAATTAGTTGTTTGCCTGGGAAGCGGTGCCCAGGTTCATACTTCAGTATTATGGTGAAAATGGAAAAGTAACTAAAATAAGTTCAGCGACATTCACTGAAACATACAGCTGTATATTTTCTCTCTCTTTCTCCCTACATCAGCATGTTATGAAATCAAAAGGGTTGCAGTAATCCCAAATGCTGTTATTTCAGGTAATAGATAAGGTGTTCCCTCAGCCCTTGTCCTGGGATTTTTTTAGACTTGGGTGCTACTCTAACATAGTCATAGAGCACGGTACTTCAAAGGAACTTGGAGTGCTCTGTAAAGGTTTGTAGTGTTATCTCCATCATCAGGGGAAATCGAGACAAGTGGGGAATGTCGTCCCTACTGCTCCACTTTTCCTCCTGAAACCTACCTTTAAATTGGGGTCCATGCTGGCTAGCATAAACACATAGCTAAACACATAGCATGTGTAAAGCATTTCTGTAGATGAGACATGGTAAAGATCAAACTTCCTGTGGCTCACTGGCGTATGTATTAAGAGATGTAGCTGGGAGTGAAGGGTGATAAGCGCCCAGCTTTGATGAACTCCTATGGCACCTCCTGCCTTTATGCCTAGGAGGAAAACTGTGAATGCCACCATAAGAACCCTCAGAGAGGCCTTCCTGGCAGTAGGGGTGTCATTCCTCCTGTGTCTTTAAGCACCTGCTTCCTTCATGTTTACCTCCTCATAGAAATTGAGGAGGTTTCTGAAAAAAGGAATTAGGCAAGCATGTCTGTCTAAGGTTGTGTGCTTACCCCTGGGCAAGTCAGGAAACAGGCTCAGGATTTCTGGCATTCTGTGTGCCCTCACCTATGTGGGTACTTCAGATGACATGCCATTAGTACCCTGGTGTCTCATCTCAGCTTCCTTTAAAAAATGCATCTCAAGCAGAATTAATAAACTTTGGCAAATGCATTAACTTTATGACATACTGATAAGCAGATTAGTTTTTCCATATGCAAACAGCTCACCTCTTTCAAGGAAAAATAATATCAGTGGTGTTACAAAACAGAAAAGATGTAAGTCATGTCTATAGCATGCAAAACAGAGCTGGAACAGGGAGTTAGGAAAAACCTTTAGGTACATAGTATCTGTTCAGATGAAAGTGATGAAAGGTAGCTTGTAATATCACAGGTACTATGTTTTACAGTACCACAGAATACCTTCCAAATATATGTCATAAATACTGACAGTGTTTGATAGGCACAATTACTATAACGCAGTCATCCCCAAGTAAACTTATTGCTAAAAGCTGCAGTATCACTTTTTGCAAGTAAGATGACAGTACGATTTATGGAGAACGTCAGCCCAATGTTTGTAAAGCTGCAAATGAGCTTTGTCATGCTATCTCTCTTCCCTTGTAAAAAGGATGCTGCTGTTTTTTCTTAACACGCTTCCACTAGTCAGAACAACTCAAAGGAGAACTAGAAAGATAATTCCACAGCAGAAGGGATGACACTAACATATTTCAAGGACAAAATTTGATTGGATCATTTAAAGAGCAGGCTTAGACCTCTTTGCGAAAGACAGTTAGCAGCCTACCATAAAATGAGCACTTGTTCATGAAAAACCCATTCAGCATCCTACAGGCTTTGCAGAGTTTCTTCTGCGAAGGTAGTTGAGCTACACCGAGAGACGTGGAGGTCTGCCTCAGTCTTCCGCTGTGCAGCCCAGCAGCTCTGACCGCAGGGTGATCCTGCCATACCATGACCATGGGAGGATGCGGATGTGCCGGGCATAGATTGGAGGGTCAATGACGTTCTTACGGTGTGTGTCATTGTCAAAATTTCCCTGGAACACCTGAAGGCAAGTAGAGAAAAGATTTAAGACTGTGTGGCTTAAGGAACAAATGTGGTACACACCTGATTTTCCCAGGCACCTCTCCACGCCAAATTTTGATCACAGAATCATTGAACAGTTTGGGTTGGAAGGGACCTTAAATTTCATCCAGTTCGAACCTCCTGCCATGGCAGAGACACCTTCCACTAGACCAGGTTGCTTCAGGCCCCATCAGCTCTGGCCTTGAACACTGCGAGGGATGGGGCACTCAGTTTCCTTGGGGAACCTGTTCCAGAGACTCACTCTCACACTAAAGAACTTCTTCATTATATCTAACCTAAATCTCTCATTTTAGGTTTAAAGGCATTACCCCTTGTCCTGTCCCTGACCATCTGGACACACAATTTATGCTGCTAAAAGCACTTGCATTTGCAAAGGCCACGGGATTTCATTGCATGCTAGAGACCTCAGAGCTAGGTATGAGCGTGGCATGCTCAGTCCTGGTACAGGTTTAGCCTTTGGTTCAAAGCTTAATCTGCTGTTCTGCCAAAACCCAGGGCTTCACTCTAAAAGTTACATAGAAATCATTAACATTTAAAAAATCAAATGTCTTTTTACTTGGCATTTGCATCATGTTGAATTAATCCCAGGAGATCCTGTTATTGTTTCCAACAAAATAACATAATTAAAGTTGAGACTTTTTTTTGTATCATTTAAGAATGCAGCTTGAATGCAACTGTAGAAGGCCTTGTAATGTCAGTGATTTTCAAGGATGCTATCTTCTTCTGTCAAACAAAAGCAGGCATATGAATTAAAGGCACTGGTTTGTAACCAAATTTAAAAACCATAGCACAGTATAGTGCATGTTCCAATCTTATTTCCACTAGCAGGTGCTAGCCAATAGATAACTAAGATCCTGAACTTTTGCCTGTGTTAAAACAACACCAGATTTTTACCCACTATGTAAACTCAAAGGCCACAGCAATCCCTTTTGGCAAAATGATCAGATTATTCCCTTGGGATATTTTCAGGCTTTTATGGGAAATTTTCATTCTCTTTAAATGTCAGGTAATTCACTTCTCACTTGTAAAACCAGAATTTGATGGCTTTTTGAAAATCGTGACTTTTTGGTCTCTAAACTGCACAATTTCTTTGAACTTTGAAAGCTTCTTCAAGTGCAATCAATTTGGCATCTTGAATAAAGCATGTATCCTCCACAAGTGATGCTTTTTCACAAGTGATAAATTTTCCTTCTTGTCTGGCATCATGCTAATGCAGAGGCTGGAGCACTGAGGCACCCAGGAATTAAGACAGAGAAAATTGCAGACAAGCTAACCAGAGAAATAAGTCTTATGAGCCTAAGGAAAATACATATTTACCACAAGAAAACATGTTTGTTGCCCAAGTACAGTCTTGATTACGTAAATCAGCTGGAGCTTGGGTTAAGAAGATTGTGCCTAAATTTGGGTTAGATCTGTGGTAATATAGCATACAATAAAAGGCAGTAAACTCATAATCAAAATTATAGAGTGGCACCACCCACGGTACAATATGCAGTTAGGAAAGTGATGTTTTCATTCGATTCCTTGCACATGCCTGCAATATATCTGCTTTTACTTTTTTTTATAGCAAGCAAGATGATAAACAATACAGAACTGCAGACAATTCTTACTGCAAAATTACTGGAAAATTCTCTTCATCCCTATGCTATTTGGCCTAATAAGATGCGTTTCAAAGATAACACTTAAATGCAGGCTCAAAATAAGAAAAATTGTTTACGAGAAGAACCATATATAGCCCCAGTACATGTATTTGCACATAGCTATGTGAAATGGACAAACTTATGTGATGCAAACCAAGCACCAAACACAGCTGAAGAAGGCAGGACTATGACATTTACTTACAGAATGAAAACAGGAATCAAAATTTATTTCTAATTCCTACATGATTTCATTAGCACTTGAAGTAAAACTCATCTCCTTCAGAGGTTAATTCAGGCAAATAATGAATTTACCTTCTCTCAAAATTAAGATCCGGTTTTAAGAAATTAATGAAATGTGTTAGGTCAGAAAAAGGAGTTTGGGGAAATAAAGTTATGAGAAAGTGAGAGAAGCTTTGTCAGCACCCATAAATGTGACCTGCATGAAATATAACATTCTAAGATCTAATTTTGCTGTGGACCCATGACAAGTTTCTTATGGGGAAAAAAATATATTTTTTGTCACTCTTCAGTTCTGCAGCCTAAGTTAGAGTCAAGAAATTCGGAAAGAGCAGAGAAGACAAAGGACAAAAGCTGTACCTCTGACTTACCACTACAAAAGAGCTATTTCTGTAGCCAAAAGTAATTTTTCTTTAATTAAATGCTGCTTTATGCCCAAACAGTCAATACTAAATGAAAAACCCAAGCAATTAAAACCCCTCGAAGAGATAGCACCCTCCTACCATAAATGATCACACCTCACGCTTGTTTCTGAGGAGTTTGTTTCACTGATCAGCACCTCTGAGCACTGTTACGATTTATTGGCATTTAAGAAGCTGATGTTGGAGTTCTATGTAATTTTTCAGATGAAAACATGCATAATGACAGTAAAACCTAAGCTGATTAGTGGTTAGGAGATAAAGAGCAGAGTGTAAATTATTAACATGTCAGTGTATGCATATCTTCAGTTTGAGTTCTAGGTGGGTGAAGATCTGGTCCTGCCTTATCTCAAACAGCAAATATACAGAGTGAAGCAGCAAGATAGCCACAAGCGCAGAAGAACATCCTTTGCACATTATTAAACAGACTAAGTCTCCTCAGTCTAGAAGGACACAGATACAGCAAATCGTAAGTAGCACGGAGAAAATCAATAGTAAGCAGTGGGGATAAGGCATGATTAGGTTTGTCCTAAGCCACCTTAAAGGTCAGTGTTCCATATAACACATAATTGGAATGGTGGCACAGCTTCTTAGAATCACAGCCTGGTTTAGACTGGAAAGGACGCATCCAGTTCAAACCCCCTGCCACAGGCAGTGACATCCTCTATTAGACCGGGCTGTTCCAAGCTCCATCCAGCCTGGCCTTGAACACTGGCAGGGATGGGGCAGCCACAGCTTCTCTGGTCAATCTGTGCCAGTGCCTCACTACCCTCAGATGGAAGAACTTCTGCCTAAAATCTCATCTCAATCTCTCCTCTGTCATCTTAAAGCCACTCCCCCTTGTTCTGTCCCTACAGGCCCTTGTCCAAGACCTCTCTCCAGGTTTCTTGCAGATATTGGAAAGCTTCTATTCCACAGCCTGTAACTACTGTTAAAGAAGTGTTACAAATAAAATCGACAGGGACTAATGGAGAATCAGGCAGAAGAAAGCAAGATGCTGGGAAACTACACTAGGGAAGAACAACAGACTTATGTATCTTTCTTCTCTAGTCATCTGCTACATGGTGCTCCATCTCTTGGATCTTCACCCTGCCCCAACCCAGTGGCTCCCATGTTACAAAGTGCCTCTGTTGGTAAAAGCATAATGAAGCTCCTTCTATCTGACAATCCTGTAGAATGTTAAAGATTTTACAGTGGCTATATCTATTTATGTACATTTGCATTGAAAAGGTGTAAGTTACTAACACATTTACCCAGCAGGTTCAGCAAGTTTACACATGCATGCCCCACACACATGTGCTGCTCCTCTGTATCTTTAGTCTCTTACAGCTGCTATTAAAAGAAAAAACAGTAGAAAAATTCATGCTGTTTGGCTTTTAAATATGATAACTTATTTTATGATCAGTTCATGCAAAAGAGAATGAAAACCTGGAAAATACGCACTGGTATTCTCTGTCGAAAAGATGTTTCAAAACATAAAAAAAGTAGTCATTATGACTGTGTCCAGCAAGTAATTTGGATGTCTTTGCCTTCAAACATTCCCTAAGATTTTTAAATAAGACTAAGTGTTTCATGGCATATGCAGCAAATTCAAGTAACGGCAATAGAAGCTGATTTATATTTTAAAAAGAAAACTATTGTATGTTTTACAACATAATAAGCTATGAGAAACATGTGACGAATAGTATATTATCACTGCTGTTTGCTTTGCTCCAAACACAGAGCTGGAAATCAGACTTTAGGGCTCAGGACTCATTAATTGGTAGTTGCAGTAAGATTGCTTGTGGCGCCGTGTCACTGGATATGCACAAAGGTCAAAAATTCAGGGAGTCTGAGTCTCTACAGAGAACCTTTCTGGATCTCATGTTTCACAGAAACTTTAAGTACATGAAAAATATATATCAGTCACAGAATTATTGGTTCCTGATGTTTATGACAATGGCTGAGAGCTGAGACTTTAATAGTCAAGCTTTAGATGGTGAAGTCATTATGTTGTCTGCTGTATCATAACCATAAGCTTTATTCTTAGCAGAATATTTTAAACATGCTATTTCATAGAGCAGCTAATCCTGCTTATCTTAGAGCTATACCTAGAGAACAGCTATACCTGTCTTCTGTTATGAGTGTGTTTCAATGCAGACTATCTCACTGTTTTGAAAGATAATTTAAAATCTAAAATTAATTTAAAATCTAAAAAGAAGCTGCATGAAAAATTACTTTTGACAGCCATATTCCTTTATCTTGGAAATATTTTATTTCTTTATTTCTATTCAGTGAAGAGAAGCAAGTTGCAATTTTCAGATATGAACAGCCCATTTACAAGTTTTTGGCTCTTGATGGAGTAAACTTTTCACCACAAAGAGTTACGAGCTAACAAAACTCCTAAAAGACAGTGAAAGATATCTTGATTTCTCACCAGAAATACAGCTACTCTTTACAAGCATACTGCATCCTTTTGGAAGATCCTTTCCACTACAAAAGACCATGGAGGTGTTTTCAATATACATAAGCATGTGTGCACATATGCTTATGGAGTGATTTAGAAAAAAAGATATTCTTTCTTTTTAGTTGGAATACATGAAGTCTCTGGGAGTGAATTTTCTGCTCTTGATCTTGCCTGTCTTCCTTTCTTCTTTATCAAACATTTTTCCCCTGACTGGCTAAAGTCAGCAGTTTGTTGGCATGTAATTCTTAGCTGAGGAAAAGAGTCCTGTGCCAGGAGAAGGACTGCCTTTCCCCTCTCCATAATACACGAATAAGAATTTATATTTCATGAACTTTATTAATTCTTCAAGTTCAGAATAGACACCAGGCACATAAATCTTTTAAATTTATGAAAGTAAAATAGGATTTTACTCCACTGCACACACGTTGTAGGTGCTTTATGACAGGAATTCAAAACCAAGCAAAAGGACAAATATTCTGAAGACCAGCTTCCCTCCAGAGATGCTTCTGGAAATTCAAGGCAAAGACTGTTAATATGAAGATGTTGTCTTCCTTCAACTCTTAGTGTGGTAAAAGGGGAAGGGATATATGTGCTGGAGGCAGAACCTGGAATAAGGATATCTAGATCTTAATCTCATACAAATCATGTTAACTGTTGAAAGTAATAGAAGTCACTCATAACTTAAACCAGTGCAGAAAAAATACTGTTAGATTAGAAATATTAAGTAATAGCATTAAATAATAATAATTTAAATAACATTATCAAAGAAAGTTCTTTAGCTGTGCAAAGTATGTGGAGTATATGCAGGAGTTGAATATACCAATGTAAACCAGCCACTGTAATAATTAAACCCCGCACACAAAAAACATTAGAAAATCTAGTAGAAAGATGTTTAACCTGACATGATCTAACTTTACATTTTTGAGTATGTTCTTGTCTTCTTTTACTGTAGCAGTTAACTATGTATGCAAAGCATATAACTTACGACTAGTTCATCATTGTGTGCACAAATCTAGTGTCTATTTGCATACTGGACATTGTCTAGCTACAATTAATTGCAGTGCCGATGGCTAATAGTGACTGGCAGTGCTGCAGACTGCTGGCCTTCTTTAAGCTGCTTCCAAATGTTCTCATCTTATTTTTAAAAATGGCCTCTAAAATGCCATTGGACACTGCAGCTGGCCTTGAGTTATCTACAACAGTCCATGCAATTTATAAAACGTGTGGAAACTGACTAAAAAGGAAAAAAAAGGTCAGACTGGTTTGTATGTCCTTAGCTTTAGAGGCATAGTGAGCTACTGACCTCTAGTTGAGAAAAACAAGATAGCTATTAGTCTGGTCCTTCTGGAAATTATTTTGGTTCTTGAAGGCAAGAAAAAAGCTTTCTTATTTTTCAGGCAGCTCATTCAAACGATTTAAAATGAAAGGGACATTTTAAAGACATATTTCCCTCCCCACCTCCCCCCTATTCATCTGCATTCATAGAAGTTTGGCACAGATATGAAGTCAAATGATGGCTGTTAAAAT
>JASSUY010046404.1:0-13216 GCA_032466535.1 Forpus xanthops | reverse complement strand
AGGGGAAGCCAGGAGTAAGCAGAGACAGGACACCTGACCCAAACTGACAAAAGAAGTATTCCATACCACAGCACATCATGTCCAGCATGTAAAAACTGAGGGCAGAGACCTGGAAGGGTGGGGGTACACAGCTTGGTCAGGCTTGGTATTGGTGGAGAGCGATTGTATTTTTTTCCCTTGTATTTCTCTTGTCATTATTATTATTGGTGGTAGCAGTGTTGGTTTGTGTTATACCTTAGTTACTAAAATGTTGTTATCAAAACCTGTGGGAGTTGTATTCTTTCGATTCTCCTTCCCATCCCTCCAGGCCTAGGAGAAGAAAGAGTGAGCGAATGAACTGCATGAGGAGCTTAAAGCACGACACAGGTCTAAAACATTCAGCCGTTTCCTGTCTTGCCAGACTGCTTCTGTAATGTAATGTTGCATTCCTAATTTAGGGATACTTGACTTCCTGCAAGAAGGATGCAAACCAATGTTTCGGGGCTTATGGCTATTATGAGAAGTTCAGGATGCTCGTCTGGTCTCAGATTTGTGATCTGACAAGTATTTTACTACCAGCCAGGCTTTCTGCTGTTGATTCTAAGACAAAGATAGTGCTATATTTCTGGGGGTGTAGTATTAGAAATATGGCCTGATTTGGGGGAGTGTTTTTGCAAGATCTGATAAAAACTACGTTGCATACTTTCTATTGGGATGGGGGTTTTAAAATGAGTTAATCATCCAGGTACCAGTATTAACCTGTTGGACATGAGAGCTATAGTCTTCTGTGAAAATCCTTGTTTCATGACTTCTGATTAAAGGGTCCTGCGCAGCTTTTTTTTTTTTTTTTTTTTTTTTGTAAAGGAAACCTATGTGTTTATACCTGGACTAAAGAAAGTGTTGAAGTACTTAATATTTTAATATTTGAACCACAATTCCCTCTTTACCATTTTCCCCTGCCTCGTTCCCCTCTCCTGATGTTGTTTGTTTTGCACTTCCCTTGGGAAGTCCTGTGTATCTCTTTTCACTAGTCATCTAGCTCATATGGAGTTACAGCATATTGAAGATCTGGTTCTGTGGGGTCTGGAGTGTTTCCATGTGGTTTAAAAAAGGAATACATTTGAGAAAATACAATCTGCTTGTGGACATGCTAGAAGCAGAAAAAGAGGCTAATTTTGTTCAGTTAATTATTCACTGATAATTATTTACTCAGCTCTACAAATTGATGGAAACTTGTAATCATGTTGCTATGGCACCTGATGTCATTTATAAATGCTGAGTGAAGAAGCTCAGTTTAATTGTAAAACTGGACACAACTACTGAACAAATGAAATCTGTCAAACTGAATTTTGTGAGGGAAATCTTACTAACAGAGTTCGCAAGTTAAGCATGTAGTTGTAAATAA
This sequence comes from Forpus xanthops, assembly GCA_032466535.1. NCBI lineage: Eukaryota > Metazoa > Chordata > Aves > Psittaciformes > Psittacidae > Forpus > Forpus xanthops. Next base: position 11,832 of record JASSUY010046404.1, on the reverse strand, counting down.
ATTCTTCTCTGTGAACCTGAAAAACAGTTGCACAGTTTTCTGACTCAAGCCTGCATATTATTATCTTGTTAGAGTAAGCGACATCTGAATAACAAATTCTGTTATCTGAAACTGCTGAAGGCCTTTCTGAACTCTTCCTTCACTGTGAAACAGCTATTTTCTGTCATAGTCTTAGCATTGCAAAACAGCCTTCCAGAGAAGAGAAGGCCACTATACAAGGCTTTGATGCAAAGGCTTTCTAAATCTAATTTCCCAAGCAGTTTAGAAAACAGTTGATGATCCTCCAAGCATTAAAATGTGAATATTATTAGGCCTGGAATGTTCAAATACTTAATCCGCAAGCTGTAAATAAAACTTTAATTTCTTAAATGTAACTGGACCTTTGTTATTAAGTGATCTGCTATATGTTTAATTGAGATAAATGAATATAGCACTAAACTTAACTATATATTTCCATATGCTTTTCTTTGTAATCTCACTATGTATAATGCATCATTATTTTAACAGCCCTACCAGCAAATTATTCTGCATGTACTTTGTTTCCAAGTTCTTTAAGCATTTTTCTATATTGTGTGATTTCAATTGTTTCTGCTCCTTTCTTGGTAAATAGTTGAGGAGTAAGCACATTTTCAAGAGCTGTAGGGAGGCTAAGATGCCAGTTGCATTTTAACGATATGGTGCTTTATCATTCTTACTGTAGCCAATTCTCTTTTAAATCATTGCAGTTTCTGCTTTAGCCTCCAGCTATAGAATTCTTTTCAAACCGACAGTGAACATGGCAGATTGCCAAGTGAAAAATAAAGGTGTTTTGGTCCACCAAAGTATTTTGAGTGGTTCTTAGTGATACAGTTTTCTTCTCTACATCTGCAAAACATTTTTTTCTGAAGTGAATTTTCATGTGAAAAGCCTCCTTAATAATCACCAGTATTGTTTGTTTCAATGCAGTTATTTAACTGCACCCCTGGGTGCTTACAAAATAAACAAGAGAGTCTTATAAAGAGTTTTAAAAGTGGCAGGTGCTTAGTCTGTGCCCTATTCACTTAGTTTGCAATGACATTTTTGTGCTAATCTATAGACAAACAAGAGACAGGTGATATGCAGCATCAAGTACAATGTGCTAAGTCGACAAACTTTGGTCTAGATAAGATGTTTGTGCTGCATATACCCACAGTGGCAACAGAATTTACACTGTTTATATTTAAGTTTTGCTCTTCAGTATTGGTAATATCACAAACTGAAATGCTTATAAATTGACAGAGAGTGAAGTATTTTGTGGGTTAGAAGTTTCAAAAAATCTCACCAAAAAAAAAAAAAAATTGTAAACAAGGCATAGTTTTCATTTTTATGTTATTGAAATATGAATATTAACTAAACCAGATTGTTAAATGTAGCTGTAACAGAAAAAGTATATCTCTGAGACTCTGGAATAAAATTCTTTTGTTATAAAATACCATGTCCGCGACAATCTTAGGCTAAGAGTATTGTACACTCTAAAGTGGTATGGATATTATTAATGTTATATTTTATAACATGGCCAACAGAGAGTAGTACTAATTGACTTTAGCAGCAAATGGAAGCAGGATATTCATTATCCCTCCTCTGTTCTACAGTCTAGTCCATCAAGATACAATATGAGCAACTGTCTCAAAGCTTTCTTAATGATGTTTGTAAGGAGGAACTCTTGTAAGGATGGAAGACTGACCACTTTTTTAATGAAGGCAGTTGCTAAACAAGGAGAGATGCTGAGGAAGAGCAGTGTATGTATGGATAGACATTGGTGTGGCTATGTGAACCTACCATGCTATTTAAAAATACCATTAGTTTTTTTTAGTATTAGTATTTTTAGATCTGCCTAAATAAGTATACCATTAATTCAGGCAGTTCTCTTACCTTAAGGCCTGCATTCCCTGCAAGTGGTAGTTTTAGGATACTTCTATATTCCCATTCCAATATTCACTTCCATTTACCTATTACTTGTCCCTGACATCAGAAGAAACAGAGTAACCTATGACATTATCAGTGTCACTGCTTTTGCATGTGAGGCCATGTATCGAATTGCTTTCCCTTACAAAGTAAGAGGGGAGCTGCAGTGTGCACACACAGCTGTGTATCTTTTGTAGGGCCTCACATTCCTCCTTATCATTCTCAGTGGGAGGTGTAGTTGATGATAGAAAGGAATGGGCAGGGGGCTTGTTGCTGCAATAGAAAAGAAAGGCAGAGCATTTTCCTACTAATTCATTCAAGCCTGACAAATGGGGCCAGTTTTGGGAATCAGAAGCTGGTGCTGTGTAGATAGTTTGTGCAACTTGGTGTACAGCAGGAGTGAAAAGTATCATCAGTTCACATCAGAATATTGTCTTTGGGTCAAGGACAGTTTTGCATGTGCTCTCAACTGTCCTTCCCAAGTTTTATATTAAAAATTCTTCCATCTCCAAATGATGCTTGGAGAAAAAAAAGAAGTTAATAAAAAATTAAAGTAAGATTTGAAAAGGATCAATTTTATTAATTATTGTGTTTGTAATTGAATCCATTACTGTGGCATCCATTGATTTTCTTGTTTTTTTTTTTGGTTTTTTTTTTTTTTTTTTTTTTTTTTTAATTTCCCCAGCCTGGAATTTGGCCTGGACTTCAAGAAATTAAGAGTAATATTTTATTTAACCAAAACCCAACCTAGACTCTGGTGTGGCTACCGATTAAATTCTTGATCAGTAATTATAACCAATTCTTCTTAAAGCATGTTGCTTTTCATTATGCAAGGGGATAAAATAGATATAAAGCCCTGCTTTCCTTATGAGCACTGATAAAATCAGATTTACTGAATGGAATAAGAGAGTGGCTGCTCTTGTAGATAAATTGTGATATAGGCAATAGAGAGGCTATCAATCTAATTTTCTGGACTTCAGTAAAGCTTTTGATAAGCTACCACTTGGGAAATGGTCAGTTAACCTGTGGAAGGTTGAGATTAGTAGAAGAAATGGAAAGTGAGTAAGAAAGGGATAACAACATGTAATTTTTGTATAAGGGAGTCTCTAGTGGAGTATGCCAAGGTGTCTGACATTAAAAACTAATCTAGGTTTTTTTTTTTGGTTAGTGATTTTTTTGATGGGGAAAGAAATGAGGTGTTGATAATGAGATTTGTAGATGAGGCTAAGAAAGCATCAGTAGCACAAAAAGGGATCATAACTTTAAACAGGTAAAGTAAGATGACTGTAACTGAAGAAGAATGACTGAGAACCAAATAGCACAAGTGCCTTTCAAGCTGTTATATATAAGGAGCTTGGATTCCACGGGTGACAGCAGTGGGGAAAACTGTATATTAGCTGACCAAAAGGTGATTCCAAAATACTGAAGCAATGAAATATTAGGCTAGACTGAGCAAAATGTTAATACTGTACAAAGTATTATGTTGGTTACTGAATTTCCATATGGGTCAGCCATTTGTGCAGTAGGGTAGCTGTAGCAGTGAATTTCTGTTCTCTAAATAAAGGCCTAAAGTATACTACATAGTACAGCAGCACTGTATGTTAGAGATACCTGCACTGGCTTTCAACTTAACCACAGCAAGAGGGCAATTGGCTTTCCTTGGCCTAGTGTATGTGTGGAGGCAAGAATGTTATTAAGTTCTTCACTAGGAACCAAGTGGAAGCAAAGTAGATTAATGACAGAACCTGGGAGCTAAAGTATAAATTGCTTGCAAATCAAAGTCAGCTGGTTTAGTTCTATTTTTTTTCCAAGTGGTGTGTTGTCTTATATTTATGACAGCCAGGTTACTGCTGTCACTTTATGTGAAAAAGCAATTAAAATAATTTCTGCTGTTCTGACAACTGAAGTTAGCTTCTGTTTGTTTTATTTTACAAATAAGCTGCATTATTATCTATAGCACTGACAATCCTTCCAAGTATCCTATCATGTAAGTAGTTTGTATAAATAATTAAAAGCTGGGGTTCACAGTGGTGTTTGCAACAATGGGCTAGTTTTCTGCAACTTGATAGGAAAGATTTGATTTACATCTGCTCTGAGTATTTTATTCCCTATCTTATTAAAGCTTACAACTTCGACATACCATAGTTTTTTATGGGAGCCTTGCCAAACATTTTCAGATGAAGAGAAATTTTCTCCAATTAAGAGATAGTATCAGTGGAATAGAGCGTTGTCACAGGATAATGGTCTCCTGCTGCTTTGTTAAATGCCAAGGTAAACCTGAGACATTTATCAGAAGTTAATGTCAAAACAAAGTTGAGAGGTTTATCCTGAAACCTGGAAACACTAAGCTTGTGAAAATGTTCTGTTAGAAAATAGTCCATGTTTCCTTGTGCATCCTTCTTCCCCCAGTTACATTTGGAAAAAAGCAAATTTTCTTTCTGGCACCAAATATTGCTCCCCAGAAACAGGTACCAAGTTTCTCTTTGATATACAAACAGGCTGTTGAATCCCTATACTGAAGATGATTAGCTCTGTGATTGTTTTGCAGGTATGTGTAAACTTTACTGTTGCATCCCACTACATTGAGCAGATCATGGGCTTTAATTTTGTGAGATGTCACACAGCCCTGGTCCAAAGTACATTGACTTCAGCTGAAGGAAAAGGGAAGCTTGGACCTGAAAAATGCAAACATTCCTCAAAGCAAGTACAATGATCTGCTGGGCTTGCTTCATTACCAGAATAGGCCCCGAAGGAAGTGACAGAGTTGGGGAAAAGAAAGGATAGAAGGTGAAAATACTATTCAGACAATTGTAAATATTCATCAAAATGTCTTAAGGCACAGAAATAGGTTTAGTGTGATGCTCCCAATTGTTCCTCACAGACACTGAATAAAGTCTGTTAACTTGCAAACAGAAGAACCTGTTTGTCTGTTAGTTCTAAGGCAAGTCTTGTTAGAGGAGTAAATCCCTTTATGTATTCTTGCACTTCAGCTGCAATGGAACACTTTTGCTAGTGTCACAAGGTGTCCACTGCCTTTTAAACCCTAAACTGACCATGTCAAATCAACCCTAATAGCTACTTAGTCATGAATTTAGTTAGCCCAAGAATATGCATGAATTTTTGTAACTTTATCTTTTCGTCCTTCAATAACATCATATCATCCAATATAACAATATTTTCTCCTTCAATAGCATCATAATATTAATACTTGGAGGTTTTAATTTCTTTCATTTCTCTTCTTCTTTTTTCTTTCTTCCTTTTATTTATTTTTTTTTTTGTAGCAGTGATTGTTCTTTTTTCACCTTCCTTCCCCTCCAATGATGTATGAAAAAGGCAATAAGTTGCTTTTTCTCTGTCATTTAATGTTAACTCAATCATATTGTAAAAAACCAGAAAACCTCTTGAAATAAATGCTTCAAATTTATATATAAGCTAGAGATTAGAAGACAGTACATGCTCATCTCATGATCAGCAGAATTATTTCCTTGATATTTCAAAATATATTCTTAAGGAGACTATTTTTAGGATGGATTACATTACTCTGTATCTCTGTATTATTTGAAGGTGTTGTGGTTTAAGCCCTGCCAGTAACTTAGCCAGGCAGCCCTTGCTTGCTCCTCCCTCTTCCTCCCCTGCTACTAGAAGGATGGGGATGGAAATTGAAAGAATGTAACACCCACTGGTTGGTAGTCCAGAAACTAAGGTATAACACAAACAACTGCTGCTACCACCAATAATAATAATGATAAGGGAAACAATAAGAGAAGAGAATACAACTGCTTACCACCCGCTGACTGATACGCAGCATGACTGAACAGTGATCTAACCCTTCTGGGTCACTGCCCCAGTTTATATACTGGGCATAACGTGCTTAGGTATGGAATACCTCTTGGGTTAGTTTGGGTCATGTGTCCTGTCTCTGCTTCCTCCTGGCTTCCCCTCCTCCATGGCAGAGCATGAGACTGAGAAAATCCTTAGTCAGAGTAAACATTACTGAGCAGCAACTGAAAGTATTGGTGTTATCAGTACTGTTCCCTTGCTGAAAATCAAAAAACACAGCACTGCGCCAACTACTGAGATGGAGAAAAATGACTGCTACTGTTGAATCCAGGACAGCAGGACATATATTACTTTACTGAAAATCTAAAGGTGAAAACAAGGGAAGTACCTAGAAGTGAAGCTGTGTTGATTGCTTTCTATTGTTCTAGTCTTAAATATTGGAAAAATATACACATCCTGACAAATACATGAAGGGAAATCAGTTCACTATTTGAAACTGCTTTTTCTTTGCCTGACTTGTTCAGGGTAAATATTTTTCATCTGGGAATGTTTCTCATCTCTTTAAAAATTAAATTAACCCTGGGCCTCACTCAAAATCTGAATGCTCCCAAAACATCAGGCATAGTCCATGTACTGCAGGTTTGTCCCAACTGAGATCAAAACAAATCAATAAAAAGCAAAAGCAACAGAAAGTGCACCTCAGCACCTGTGTTTCTATCCCCACTGCCCACCTCACCCCCCAATGTCCACCCCCAACAAAACAACGCCAAAAACTCCACAGGTTTCTTGTTCATATTGGCAGTGTATTCTACTTCATTTCTAGATGACAGTTCACCATTTTGGGGCCCTGATTTATTATAAACTGGATTTATTAATCCAGTTTACTAAGAAGCTGAAAAGAGACAAGTAAGGAAAAACAAATGGATTTTGTTATTTATTTTTTCTCTCTCATGTCAAAGAAGAGAGATTCATTTCAGGGCTGTTTTCAGAAGACTAGATATTGGGTTGTACTGCAGCATATAGTGTTTCATCAGTCATGCTGCATTATGTCATATTAGGTGCTTCTAGGAATTAATTTTAGTTTCTGAGATATACTGAGGCATGAGAGAGACAGTCATTCCATTAATTTCTGGACAATGCCAATGGTGGGCAATCCTCTGCCACCAAATAGGGAGAACTCTTTTCATTTAAGATTGAGGGGCTTCAGGAGGAAATGCAGAGATAAAATGATGAAGCATTCCTAACAAATTAGGATATGATATTGAAAACCTTGTTCAGAAAAAATATACATGATCCTGCAGAGTTCCTAGATACAGCAGATTTCCCAGCCTTGTGGTCAGTTCAGTTCCCCCAGCATCACTGATCTAATATGTGTGTGGCAAGGCAGGGGCAGGAGTTGTGTGGTTCAGCTATGTCAGGTGGTGCAGGAGCACGTATAATACCAGATGGTAGGCTAATGTGAACCAAAGACCATATAGCAACCCTCCCTGGAAGAAGGAGGTATGTACCTGTGTGGCTATGTCTTTAAATAACCAGCTGTTGGTCAGCTTTCTCAAAAGTGATGTGTAGGAATAGAAATGCATTAGTAAAACATTCATTAGTGTTCACTGAAAAAATAAATAGTTTTATGTGTCCTTTGACTTGTGTTATTCATGGAGATGTCTCCAGAACTTCAACGTCTCATGCAAAGGGGATATTGTTAAATAGTTTGGCCTGGTGGAATCATTTTTATGAAAATGTTGAACAACCTTCTGAAGTGCCTTTTTTTTAGTATATCTAACTCTAGATTTCTGTTTCACAATTATGAAGTGTTGCTAAGTTTCATAGTATCATAGAATCATAGAATAGTTAGGGTTAAAAGGACCTTAAGATCATCTAGTTTCAACCCCCCTGCCATGAGCAGGGACATCTCACACTAAACCATGACACCCAAGGCTATGTCTGACCTGGCCTTGAACACTGCCAGTGATGGAGCATTCACAACTTCCCTGGGCAACCCATTCCAGTGCCTCACAACCCTTACAGTAAAGAACTTCTTCCTCAGATCCAATCTAAACTTCCCCTGTTTAAGTTTGAACCCGTTACCCCTTGTCCTATCACTATAGTCCCTAATGAAGAGTCCCTCCCCAGCATCCCTATAGGTACCCTCCTTATTGGTTGTTGAAGTTAATTTTTAGGTGAAATTAGCATTTCAGTAGAAAAAATGTCAATGTAATAGGAAACTATATTTACAGGAGTCATAAAAGGTTTCAGCCTTTTAAAACACCTAGAAAATTTTGGAATGTCACAAAGTTTCAGAAAGACCAAAATAATTTTTCTGAAAAATATTTCCTAACAAACAGAAATAGACCTGCCTCTACCAATGTTCAAGGTCAGACCCAGAAGTGATAGGTCTATTTAAAATTGAAGGTAGAAAGCACAAGCAAACTAGAACAGGGAACACATACAAGAAGAAGTATCACTCAAAATTTGCTTAAAATGCATATACATTACCTCATGTCTCCACCTCTAGCTGCCATTGGAGACACAGTTCTGAGCTAGACAGCGTGTTATACCTACATGGCTAAATGCATCTGTCCTGAGGAACAATCATTCACCCCTAAGCAAGTGCTGCAGTGTGCCTTCACATACATTTCTTGGCTGTTCCCATATACTGTAGATTGGCCTCATCACACTGTGTGGTATTTCCTATGGGTCTCCCTTCTGCTGCATTTTGGCAGACCTAGAACACAGTATTTTTTTGTGTGCATGTTTTTTTCCTGTTCAAAGAGTTTAAAATAGTGTGAGATCAACAATTCTGCCCACCAGCACAGCAGCTTTATGTCACATACAAAGAAAGTTGTTACAGGTCCTGGGGCATGATGTGTAGGCATTTCAGGTGTTTGAGAGTGACAATCTTGTCAGAAGTGTCAAATGACCAAGCTTATTGAAATCTTGTTTATTTTCCCTATACTGAGGGGCCTTCAAAGTGAACTATCCCCCAAGCCATAGCTGGGGTTTGTCTGACGGAAAGCTATTAGTATACTTTAAAGGGAAGGCAGGGAGCGAATGAATAATTCCAGTATGTAAGGCTTCAGCCCATTTCACTCTGTGCAGTTTCCTGTATGGATGAAACAATTACTTTCAGCTGTTGGAAGGAACAAGAGCATTTGGGTCAGTACCCCACTCACACATCTGCAAGCAGGACCTTTCTGGTCCCCTCACGTACTAGTTCAGTTCATACCAGAGTAAAGAACAAACCAGCATCTAGATGAAAATGACTTCTAAAGGATACAAAAGGGTGCCGTATTCAAACATTCAGTGCTAAGGACATTAGATAGGAGTAATGAGAGAAATAGGCTCATAGTACTCCTTCAGAAGCTTGTCAGATCAAGTCTTAGGGGAGGCATGGATATTTATATATATATAAAGACAATACCACCAAACAGAGATCAGACACCACTATGTAATGCAAATGGATTGAATATGAACAGCAGTATGCCATGTGAGATTGTACAATGAAACCACAAATGTAAATATTAAACTTTGCCCAGACAAGCACATCACTGGTGCAGGCAAGTTATTACTTTGCTAAATACTATTTACCAATGTCTAACTACAGTAACCAAATGTTTGGTTTGAACATGTATTTTAAAGGTTGCCCTAGCTCAGCTATTCCAATAGCCCTATCTCGAACAAAACCCCAGCCTAGACAAAACCTGCAGCTGGGAATTTTTAGGGAGGGACTTCATGTATTTGTAGAAAGCACTGAGGCTGAAGTCCTGACTAGGAGTGGTGGTGGGTGACTGCAATTTAAGTGATTCTTATAGTTCTGTTTAATTGCACTGTTCAGGTAAGATTTCATTCTTTACTGGAAACCTTTCTTTATACCAACTTGTTAAGCATAAAATAGCATGAGTTATTTTTCAAGAATATTTTTCCAAGGTGTGGCCTGACTACATTAGTGAGTAAGATAGGAATAGAAGGGAAAAAAACCCAACCCAACCCAAACAAAATGGAGGGAGGGTGTGTGTGACTGAAGTTAAAAAGTACATAAATCACTTCAGAAATATAATTTGCAAATTCATTGTGTGAAGTAATTAATCAAAGCATGGCTGAGTTATAGTACTTGAGAGACTTTGATCTGACAACCGAAAGAAATATAAAGAAACTACTGGGTATCAAGCTACAGTGCTAGGATGTAAAATGTTTCTCCATGCTAGTCACAAGTTTAATTACTTCTTATTTTCTACTGACAGACCCAAATTAAAATAAATGGGCCACATCGAGACAAATTTCAGATGCATGGAGCTCTTAGGAATTTATATTGTTCCCATAACACAGGAAAATACCATGGAATTTATTAATAAAGCTGTTCAATTTTTTTCTTTTGCTGTGAAATGTATTGGGAAAGTAAAATGGAATACATAACAAGTGCTTGACGTCTATTTTAGATGCTTCACTTAGAGATTTTAAAATGTTATTTTTATTTTTGCGAAAGTATGTCTACTCAGATTAACAGCAGCATGACAAGAAAAAGTTACAGCTAAAAAACAGTAGACAGTAGTCAAATATTAACTGAACTGCCTTAATACTGTCATTCCTTACTCTCAATGTGAAGAATTTCCATTTGAGTAACGCACAGAGATTGTCCTGCTAATATGTACGGGTTTGGGACTGCTGAAAGTGACTTGGGATACTTTAAAAAAGTAACTAAACATGCCTTTAGACTCACTAATTGCACGAATAAAAATGAAAATATAAAGTATTTCTTGTAAAATATATGCAAATCTATGTTACAAATCTGAAGTTTTTAGAAAGCAAAAGAGGCTATTGCTTAAGGAAATTATTAAGTCAGTATGTACTGCTACCATATGCTCTGAAACGTGGCTGGGGCTGGTCCATCACACTGGAACTCATATCTGTAAGCATGCAGCAGAAACCAGGAGTCAGGGTCAGGATAAGCAGGGTCAGTGTTTCTAGTCATTTGACTTAAATGAAAAAACCCAAAGTTGAAAAGAGGTGTAATTTTTACATCACCTGCATTATGGCTTTTAAAACCATAGGGGATGTTTATTGCCTAGTCTGTATCCAATAGCATGGACAATTATTATGTACCAAAAAGAAGTAGACAAATTAACAGCAACATATAACAGCATCCCCCCTATCATCCTAATCCTGGTTGACAGGAAGAGGTCTTGAATTGCTCTTTAACCTTGAGGGTGATGATCTCACTTTTCACCTTTCCTCTTTCTCATTCTCCCAAAGCTACCTTCCAGTATAATTCTCCCTCTGTTTCAGAGAGTCTTCTCACAGTTTTCTGCCCTAAGTTATCTGTAATTTGCACATAGCAATCAGCAGAGACAACACATAATTGCTTACATTAATGAAGTAGGGAAAAAAAATCCTCCTTTTCATCCATTTGAATGGCCAACCAAATACAGATGCTTCATTGGCTGCTGCTGCTGTTACTTAGCCATAATTCCTCTGCATATGCTACACACAATGGCAATGAAAGAGTCTCACTCTCCCGTCCCTGCTGTCTAGATTGCATAAGCAATTATGCAATCTTGCAGCAGTGGGCTCCAGAAACACTTTTTGTGTGTGAGCCAGCAGTGCCTGTGGGTAGGCTGCAGTTCTAGGAAAAAGGTGAACTACATAAAAGAAGAGCGGTAGTTCATGTACTATCACTTTCTCTAGGAAACATACCTAAAAGCCAGACAATTCAGAGGATGTGATCACCTGTTTTTTTTTTTTTTTCTGTGAGATTCACAACTGAAACTATCTTTAAATAGGGTTGTTTTAAAGCAGATCTTTCATTCATAAGAGTCTGAGACTTTAGGGACCCCAGCATCTGGGAGGCACTGGTATCATACTTGACAGCAATGAATGACTCAGAAACACATATGGACTATCAAGCCTGAAGTATCAGTCCTAAAGCAAGTATATCTTTCTTTCTACAGACAAAATCGAAACACAATCTTAAAGCAATGAAATGTCTCAACTGCAGTTCTAGACACAATGTGCTTTGCAAGCCCCAGCATTACCATATCCTTCCTGAGGCCCTGCTTCCTTCCAGACATCAGTGCTGGCTCACAGGCATCCAATCTCAGCTCTCAGATGATGATTTTGCTGAGTTCTCGTGTCACC
>JASSUY010046403.1:0-15000 GCA_032466535.1 Forpus xanthops | reverse complement strand
TCTGTTTTTATCATTGTTTTTCCAGCATTTTATCTTGTCACCTTCTTATTAAAAAAAACAAATGAAATATATGGGCACCCCCACCCTCAAACCAAACTCCTCTCTTTAATTCTCTTTTGTTTCATTGGCATGGAACTGGTGACATCCAGTGACACTAAGCTGATACCAAAGCAGATTTCTCGCAGTCAAGTGCTCTGAATCCTTTTTGTACTTGCTGGTACAAAAAAGCAGGCTGTAGTATTATTGCCTGCTAATGATTATAGTTTTTGGTTTTCCTTCCCCTTGATCAACAATTTAATATTCCCATTCATTTATAAAGTTAAACTTGAACATTTAATATCTGACACCTTTGAGGACTGCGTTCTAGAATTGTGTTTCCAGCAGTGCAATTCTCTCTGTTCCCCTAGTGGAAACTAGCTGTAATGTAAAAGGTTGTGAACCTACTGCTAACGTTTTAAGGAATTGCATTACTGGGTTATAAAAGCAAAGAAATGCCTGGTTATATTGTGGTTATTTGACTCACAGTTAATGAAGTAACTCAGGAAAACTTTGGCATGGGAAAAGAAATATGACTTAGATCATGATTGTGAAAATGGGAGAGGCACAGCTTTATTTTTCTTCACATTTGTTATCAGAATTTCTAGAACGTAACTCCCCTTTACCATGGATTTTAATTTGAGAAACACATTGTCTGAAGTTGTGGATCATTGTTCAGGGTAAGATTGCCATCAAGGCTAAGGAGAGCATAGACATATGTGTGATTTTGAAGGCAATGATTATGTTCTACAGTCACTTTAAAATAAGACATTTCCCCATTTTAAACTTTTTTTATTCTTGTACTTTTATAGTATACTGTAACTTAAAAACAAAATGAAGCTATTAAATATTTTAAGTACCATCTGATTTCCAAATAGGAATAAATTTTTATGAGATCACAACCTGGAATAAAGAAAAAGAATTGCTGTAAGTTATAGGGTCATAATTCTTCTGAATTTTAGGATCCAGGATTAACCAGTGAACATTAACACCATTATAATAACCTATCATTAAAAAAATAATAGAGGCAGTTGGGACCTTCCATTATGGTCTCTGTTTAAGTAGACGGATATCATTACAGATAATAGTTTTATATTTGCCAGATATGCAGTCACTCTAACCTATAGGCTATTACTGTAACCTGTCATGTAACCCGTTGCTTTGTATGTTACACTTGAATATTCATGTTTCTGGGCTTAAAGATATTAATATTCTTGGAGACAAAAAGCACAATTTGCAAGGGATGTTTGCTTTTGTTCAAAATTACTTTTATTCTTATTTATCTGATTGCAGGAGGCTTTTCCTTTGGGAAGTATTTTGTTCTCTTTTTATTTTATGCTGAGTTTTTTTTCTGTTTCTTAATACAAATTTATTGCGCAGAACTGGTTTCTTTTGGGGGAATTTTGACAGAAAGTGTCTTCCTTGGGGGAGGTCAAGAGTCATTGGTATTAAACTAGACAAGCTGGTAGTGCAGTGTTAATGGAAATGGAAAGCAGATGTTTGGTAATTAGGGGAGATGTGAATGACAAGGCTTGAGAGGTACGGTACATGCGCTAGCTGGCACAAAGCAGCTGTTGTTACCGATTTCACTGTCAGAAATGTACACAAGTCAGACCATCCCCTGCGAGTTTGCTGTAGCACTGACAATTAGAAAAAATTGTGTTTGATTAAAATAAGTAATATATCATACAAAGTAATTTTTGTAACATTTAGAAATGACCTGGGTTAAATCCCATAAAAAAAAAAAAATATATGTAAGAGAAGGTTGATGAATTGACAGTCCTTAAAAGTAGTGAAAGTCAAGATGAGTATTGACAATTGATGCCTAAGCTTTCTAGCCTGACAGAAAATTAATAGAGCTCCTGCAGGGTAGAAGAGGGTATATTTGATATTTGAAAATTAAAAAATAAATTCATTTTTATAATAATTCTATTTTTAGCAGAGAATATTCTTATTTTAATTTGCTTATGCTAATGTATCTATTTAACAGAATTTTCATTCATCTTTCATTTTCTATTAACAGAACTTTTATTCATCTTTTTGTTGTGAATTATTTACTATAACATGCATGGAACAATTTTTTTTATCATTTTACTGTCAGAAAGCAATTCAGTTGAGATTGACTAGCATAAACTTTGATAATAATGTATTTGTTATAGCTGATCGTAAGTACCTGTTCCTTATTAATTTAAATGAGAATTATACCTCTGCTTTGCATTAGATAGCTTAAAAAACTTCTGTGGTAGGTGCTGTGCAATTAAAAAAAACATGGTCTCTCCCTACTTTTTCCTCATGTCTCATACTGTTTGATAACATGAGAAAGAAAACCTAAGGAAGAATGTACTCTTCAGCAGTTATACTTGTAAATGCATCAAAATGTGTTAGAAAAATGTTCTGTTTATATGGGGTTCAGCATGTTTTTGCCTGGATGGATGGATTGTCACTTCAACCATCAAAAAAGACTCAACTCTTTAGTTTAATACATTCTTCCTCCATTTGAACTCCATGGTGTTGCAAGCTATTAAAAAGATTACAAAGGTTGCAGCCTTTCAGACATTATGCTCCGTTTAGCCCATCAGTAGATGTTACCTTAAATAAAAGAATATTTCTCCTTGTTCATTAGTGTTGAGAGTGAAAGCTGAAACTTCTTTCCTTTTGGTAGTGTTTTCCCTTTATCACTAAAACAGTTAAAGAGTAGTAAATTCTGGTGATATTAATTTCCAGTGTTCACATACAGGAAAGATCTTGGTTTCTAAAACACTTTGGGTAACACTGCATATGAAAGATGGTGCGATAAAATGTACATCTCTTTATGAATAAATTTTATCTCAAGATTTCATTTGATGATTTCCTTTGTGTTCAAGAAATGTAATGGGCAAATACTATTAGAGATGATTTCTTGATGTATTGTTGTTAACTTGATACTTTCATAAGGGATATCTGGATTAGATCTCTTTGTATACTTGCAATTAAATTTAATTATGTCTGAGTATGTGTCTTAATTCATCTATCCATTTGTGAATGAAAATTTCTTCCTATCCATAGTAAAGACTATTAAAAGTATTAGCTTTCATAAATGTGATTTGAAGATTTTAGCTCACTCCTTTTTTTGCTTGAGAAAATAATTCTCTCTCCCTAACACATGCGCACATCTGCCACATGTACACATGCTTTCCATGTAGAAAATTTACTGGTTTATTTCAGACATATCCTGGGAACTAATAAATGAACAAAATAATTTCAATATAAAGAAAAAATCTATTTTCTTTAAAGGAATACTCATTTCTGAAGTTTGTCATTGCACAAAAGTTTAAGTGATACTAAAATATGTACCCTGAGTGAAAAGTAATCACTTCTCTTTGAACATGTCAAGGAGCATAATATATTTGCAATTGTAGACATTCATACTCTGAAAATATGTCAAACTCTATTTTTATGTTATTTAATTCTCAATTTTAGTTTTCAGCCTTCTTCTGCTGTATAATTTTGTATTGTCATGTAGGAGAAAGTTTTGCCTTTAGATATTCCCCATTGTTTCTGTGAACTTGAATGCTGTTCTGTATCCTAACTCAAAGTGAAATATTGGCCAGCGCTATTTAGCCTTTTTCCTCTTATATGTTTGTCAAGCTGCAATGTTAATTAAAAAGAAAAAACAAAAAAAAAATGTTTTCAGTACAACTGAGTGAATAATACATAGTTTTAGGCTTGTGGGTCATAAATGAAAGAGCAAGGATTAGTGGTTCCTGTATGACTGTATGTTGCTCAGTGAATGGCAATTTTGACTGAAAAAGCCTTCACTTCTGGACTTTACATGACTGCCTTAAATGCATTTGTGCTTTCTTAAGCCAATTGAACAATAGAATCATAGAGATTATATCTAGAAGGGATGTTAGATCATCTATTCTTCAGTGTGTCCTATAATCCCTTTTTAAATATATCTGCAGATGGTATTTTAACACCTTTTCTTAGTGGTGGTTTAGCTGTTGGATTGTTCTTACTGCTGACTGAGCTTATTTCCTTTTAATTTTGAGCTGTTTACTTAAAGAATTATTATTCACTTTGAAATTAAATAAGAATGAAATTAAAGTTAGAATATAGCAAATTGGATCCAAATCCTCCATCTCTAGTCATGAAAGCAGAAGGCCTGAGATCAGATCTTTTCATAGTATAAATTGCAGTAGTTGTATTGCATGTGATAAAGCTGTTCTGTGATGACAGAACTGGAGAAACTGGTTCAATAAAGCAGCACAGCTGCTGACATCTGGGTTCACAGAGACAGAGCCTGGAGAGCCTATGAGAGTTCACAGTGTCTGCTGCAGGACAAAAGAAAGGGATTAGCTGAGGAAAGTGCATCTATGATTATGCTTGTCCTGACTAGAGTGCTATGGGTGCTGCTTATGGGTGCTACTTTAGCTAGTAGTTTTTCCTATCAGCTGGCATCATTCTCTGTGGCTTGGGTTAGAAAGAAGGCAACTCAGTTCTTTAATAACCTAGAAACATTCTCTGTGATCAAGGCTAATTACTGTTATGAAGATGCATGGGATATTTTCTTTTAGCATCAGTCTATAATGTAGGTTTTTGTTATTTAGACTATTTTGATTACTGGGAAAATGGACCCTGACACCGGAATTAAAACTGGTACATTATGACTGGCATGGGTAATTCTTAATAATCTCTCAAATTAAAGAAGAGTTCAAACTGAGCAGGAGCTTCTGTAACATGGCATTATTTCATTACATCTATTTAATACAAAACCAATTGTAACTTACTCAGAAATGAAGTTGGCATAATTTCTAGAAGAGGGGTAAAACCATGGGAATTTATAACTTCTGTTTTGGGGTCAGTGTTAATGTGCAAAATGAGAGTTGAAGTCACTGGCCAGAATTTCCATTCCTTTACCTCTTACCTTTATATTAGAAGTCCAAGCCAGACTCTTGGTTTACGTGTGACCATTAGAGACATCAATTAGGATCTTAGTTCTATGGATTGAAGTGATGAAAAAGATTCACAGTGAGTCAGGTGCCAGAACACTCTCCATTATACATTGAATATGTCAATGAAAAATCCTGAATTAATTTTGGGATATTTTGTTTGAAGGATTCAGGTGGGAAAGGGTGAAAGAAGAGATCTAAGAAGAGCATATGGAGTGAGAGGTACCTTACTTTTGAGAACTGAACTCTGTTTCTGCTTGTATTTGGTGAGTTGGAAAAAGGCCAAAATGAATATACTGAATTTTGAGAACAATTACTCTGGTCAACTATAATAAATGAGAGATTACTTTCAGTACGTTATCTGCATAACAATGTTCTTTATAATTGTTGCTTTGAACTCATTCTTGCTGTCTTTAGTAGTATGTTGTTTCAGCTTTTATTGTAACCAAACATACATATATTTCTGAATTTCAGCATAGCATTTTCCTATCCAGTGGGAACCACACAAAAAACAAACAAACAAAACAAACCCTAATGTGTTTTAAATGTGCTATGTAGAAAGGAAGACATAAAGAAATTATTCTGAGTTGGCTTCTATTATGATTTAAATATAATATAGTTACTTGAATTCTATAAGAATTAAACTCAGATCTTTTAAAATACATGCAAATTCTTGCAGAATATATATGAAAAAGTCACTATAACAGTAGAGGCACTTCTGCTTCTTTGATAAATGGGACTTCTAGAACACACTTTATTGAGTCTCAGATTTTTAATAATTTGAATCCTGCAAGATTTAATTCTGCATAATTCTGGCTGAAATCAGCTTTTGATTGAGTTGTAATGGCTGTGTTATTGTAAATATCTCTGCATGCTAATGTTGTGCTGGAACTCAATAATATTTAGATGAAATTTCTAGCCTCAAGCAGTATGGAAGCTGGATTTAGAAAGCATGAAAGTTTCTGTCAAAAAGACATTTATTTTTGGGAACCTATAACATGCAGTGTAATAAATGGTCATCCCAAAGTCCAATTTAAATATATACAATAGAATAGAAAACAGTTGATACAGTGTATTTTTTACACCCTTGAGCTGCTGGACTGAATAGTATTAATTTAGCAGGGTTTTGTAGTCTTAAATGGTTTTGTACTGTAATCATCCACAGTGAGTGTAGAGTCAGTGATACCAGATGAGCGGGAATAAATCACGTTATCAGAATAGGCAGCCCATAACATAGAGTGCTGTACTCTGATGTTATAGCAACAATAACTTGTCACAAAAAAAAAAAAAAACACAAAAAACAACCCTTTTTCCAGATGTAGTTTTTCAGTCATGTTTTTGCTTCTCAGGCTGGAAAACACTGCCTATGTGCAGGGTAAATTTTTGCAGTTCTTATCTACTTTGTATTAATGTGGTTTCTTTCTGTGTTATGATGGAAAGCCTTAGCATTGAGGGGTGAGGGAAGGTAGAAATTAGATTAAAAGAACAAGTTAAGAAAAAAATCCAAACCAAATTTACTGAATATTTAAAAAAATATTTGTAAGTAGCACAAGAAAGAAGTCTGGAAAATCAGTTGAAAAAAAGGAAAAAGAATGGAGATATAACATGAAATTGTAGTGATAGGACAAGGGGTAACGGATTAAAATTTAATCAGGGGAAGTTTGGATTGGATATGAGGAAGAAATTCTTTACTCTTAGGGTGGTGAGGCACTGGTTACTCAGTGAAGGTGTGAATGTTCCATCCCTGGCTGTGTTCAAGGCCAGGTTGGACATAGCCTTGGGTGACATGGTTTAGTGTGAGGTGTCCCTGCCCCTGTCAAGGGGGGGTTGGAACTAGATGATCTTAAGGTCCTTTGCAAGCCTAACTATTCTATGATTCTGTGATTTGAGAAAATCAGGATATTTTGCTCTTGGCTGTTTGTAAACAGAGTTTAATTAGCATACATAACTGCTTTTGAGTTTTATATCCCATTAAGAACCATGGAGCTCCAGAAGGTCTCAGCTCCCTGACTGAACAACAATGGTCCTTCTCTCTGTAAATGGAGCACGAGGAATAATAATTTTCTACCATAGCCCTAAGTTTTGAGAGTAATGAATATGATGCATTCTAGGTATATATGAACATAATGAAATGTCACCATTAACACAAGTAGTGAGTTTACTTAGTCTTACAAAGAATAACATCACTTATGTAGGAGCAAAGGAGTCTTAACAGGTAAAATCCTGGTCTGTTGGCATCACTGACAAAGCTCGCACTGATTTTGCTAAAGTTAGATTTTTGTCCCCTATCTTTCTTTTCTTAGTGTTTAAGAAGAAAATATTCCAGTTTAAATGGTTGTATATCTTAGATTTTTTACAAAAAAAAAATGTAGATGTCCTGACACATTTTTGTTGAGTGCTATATTTCATAGTTTCAATGAGGACCATATTTTTGGTCATCAGTCCTTTCAGAATATGTATTGCATACATCTCAATGCATTCTTGTCTAAGAAGGATTTTGCATTTTTAACACTTCTCAGCTGTGTTGGTTAGTTCAGAGTTTAGGCTCCTTAGTCAAATACAGTGGATATAAATGTCAGTACTTGGCTTAATACCCAGCAGGGCAGTTCACTTCTGTAAAAACCAGAAGTAATTCTTAAAGCATAGGTTAGGTATGACACAGATTCAGATACACAACCTGATTCAGTGGCAAAACTTGGATGTTTGAGTGCATGCCTTCCCTGAAAGCACTGCTCTGTCATACCCACACATCTACAAGTTCGTTGCTTTGGCTACTGCATAGCTGCATAGCTGCAGCAGTATGCAGCTTGGCACGCTGTATTAAAATCTGCCTTGCAGACTTCCAGCTATTAGCAGTATTGAGGTCTGGCTAGGTAAAGTAGATCCATATGAAAGACTGTCAGAACAAGGACTGCATCCAGATCTACTTTTCAAATAACAGTTAGCTTGAGCCTGGGCTTCTTACTGGGTGAAAGACATCTTCCATGTAGAGTCAGTTAAAAGGCAAGCCCTGATAAACAAGTCAGTTGATACAATTACCCTAACATTTTGATTGAAAGTTATAAGAGATGAAATCCAAATGTATCTTCCTTGCAATGGGTACTAATATCTCAGATTAAAACTGAAGTTAGTATTGCAAGGCATGCCTCTCATACTAAAAAAAAAGAATCATTTACCTCTGCATCTAAACACAAGAAAAGCAATCAGGAGACAGTCTGCTTCTGCAGTGGATCTCAGTGGCAGAGAAAAAAAAGTCTCTTTTATTTAGGTAGTGGTCCTTGCATGGAAGAAAAGAAATGATTCTGAAAACTTCTGTAAGTAATGCTTATTTAGAAAGCTTATCCTACTTACCCTGTTTTCTCATCCTGTCTTGTTCTCCCCTTAAAACCTGAGGTAAAGTGAAATTTAATTGGCAGCTTTGGTTGGTTGTTGGGGGTTTTCTGAGCCTGCCAGTATCTAGTTTCTTTTTGTCTGAAAGCAAAAGGTGAGACTCTTTACAAGACTTATCCTGTTCTTCTTATTCCCTGTATCTCTTAGTCAGCCCTTGCTGATTATTTTTGCTGTACCAAGCTACAGTATATTAAAAGTGCTTCTCAAATGAAATGTCTTACAATTTAAATCTCTCACTAGGAATGTCAGTATTGCCATGGGACATCTCCATCCTCCCAAAGCAAACAAAATTGACACAGTTGATTTGGTGTATAAATGTCTGCAGCTTTATTAAATATGCATTAAAGTGCAACGATCATAAATTACATGCACTCAGCCCACTCAGAACATAATGTGTACAGCTAAATAACTTTCTGACTGTACAACCTAAGCAATAAGGCCAGTCTAAATACTGACTGGAAGCTGAAAGTCAGTTCCCTAAAGTGTCTGCTATTTGAGTATCATTTTATCATGCTGTTAAGCACCTCACCTCTCTCTGTGGTGTATATATGAGAAGAGGAGGGAGGGGAAGGGGAAAGTGAGATTTCGGAATTACTCTTACTTTAAGTTATCCATTTCATTTACTTGTATATGCATTCCTTGACATGGAAGGATGGGCAGTTTGGTTCTTGGATCTTACTGTTTGCTGTATAGAAAGAAAATTGTCTCATATAAGAAAATATTTGTTGCTGATTTAGTAATTTTAATTTATATCTTGTATTTATATGGCAATTTTATCAGATATTAATATCTTTCAAAAGCTGGATGCATTCAGGGATCACTGCTTACCTTTAAATATATGCCATTTTCCTGTGTTATAATACAGTATAAATTGTACATAATTCTGCACCAGATTCTATGAAATAATGAATT
Source organism: Forpus xanthops (assembly GCA_032466535.1). NCBI lineage: Eukaryota > Metazoa > Chordata > Aves > Psittaciformes > Psittacidae > Forpus > Forpus xanthops. The sequence goes on along the minus strand of JASSUY010046403.1, from coordinate 5,731 downwards.
CTAAGGATGAAACAAAAGAGAAGTCTTTTTAGAAAAGGCAGAATGCAGTTACTTGCATTCCTGAATACATGCCCATTATACAGTGAAGTGTCATGACTTTGTGGTGACTGTATATACCTTAGTCTTTTTTCAAATTTGATCTGAAAAATGGATTTAATGATCTTTGTGCCTTCCAATATCATGATTTTGCAAAGAGGATACAAATTGTATGGGTAAAAGTAAATCATGACTTGTAGTACTCAGGTTTTTCTGAACTTTTTTTCTTATAGCTGACCAGTGTCAGCCCCTCTTACTTTCTGTTAGCACTCAATATGATATGAACATCAGTTGGCCACGGGGTGAACTAGATATTGTAGTCTTCCAGTTATCACTCACTTCAGATTTTTGCAGTTGTTTCAGTTTTGATTTTAGTTTGGTTTATGTTAGCTGTTTTTTATTTGTTTGGTTTGGTGCAACCTCTCCCTCCAGCCCACCCCGAATGATGTATTGAGCAGAGAACATTTATTTGCCTTTGGTTGCTTATTCTGGCTAAAATCCCCCAAACTGTACTTAGGGTTAATGCCATTTTTTAAAAAAAATCCTTTGTAAAAATATCTGAAACACTTATGAGAAATTAGCTTGCATTATGAAAAAAACAAAATAGCAAGATACTAACTTTTCCGACAATATCTGTAAATTGTGTTTATTTCCTGTTGATTTATTGCCGTAAGTCCCTTGGTTCCCTCCCAAACATCTCTTGGAAATGGAGTCAACCAAATTAATTATGTACAAGAAGAGATCTACTATAGTAACTTAAAGTCTGACTTCATCATCTTGCTAGTGATCTCTTGTATGCTGCTCTATACTTGGTTTATTTTCCCTTGCTTGATAAATGTGAACAGCAAATCTTGGTGTACATGTTGTGATTATGACCTTGTTTCTCCCATTTGAGACCACCTTCAATCTCCCATGATCTATCATGTTGGAAAGAGACCTTCCTGAGGAATTTTTATTCTTTATCTGTAGATTATTTCCTCACTTATTCTATTTCTGTTTCATAGCTGATCCTTGTTTAAAGTTTACGATTTCTTGAAATATATTGCAGAATATAGAGTGGCTTTTTTTTTTCTGTGGCTATTACTAGCTGAATTTGGAGAACTACTGTGTTCTGAAGTGTGAGCTGATCCTGCAGAGCTTTATCAGTTTTATCCATATATCCTCAGTAGCTTACTTTTGATTTACTGACACCTAAAGCTTTGCCTGATTTTTTGGTTTGTTTGTTTCTTTCTTTCTTTAATTGTAAAGAAGTAGTCCCCATTCAGACATTAAGTAGTCAATTTTAGTCCTCTGTCTAGCTCTCCTGGACACTTTTAAAAATGAAGGAATCGGACATTATATCACAGCATACATTTCACTTGTCATTCTGGAAATACGGATAGGCTAGAGGTTATCTTGACCAACTCGGGTTGGTTGCTGAGTGAATAATCCTACTCCAAGCCAAGTCCTTACCAGGTACTCAGTGATAATAGCTACATTTTGTAAAATCTTTTGCTGATTTCAGCATCGAGATGCCATTTTGAGCACCTCTGAATTGTTCTTTACATGATGTACCAGACTAATGTTCACAATTACAAAGAATATTGAAATGTGGAGAATTTGAGATAGAAAACCAACAAACACTACAGGAAGTATTAACATAGTGAATGATGCCTCCTACAAACAGAAAAGTTTAACTTGCTGACACTAATTTAGTATCTCATTGGGGAACATGGCAAGTATTTTTGATTTGCCAGGTAGAACTAGAACAAAACTCTGAGTGTTGGTAGCTGAGGCTGGACAGAAGATAACAAGGATTTGGATGCTCTTCAGCAATGACAGTAATTAATCAAGAAATAATTTTCACTATGGAAGATAATAAGTCAAGAGTGGCTGTTTTTTTTTGATGTGTATCTAGATCAGCAGATGTTAAAATAGAATGGAATATTAAAGATGCATTGCTAAAAAAAGTAATGTTTGTAAATTTGAAATAATCTGAAGCAAAGATAACCAGAAGCAGTGTTGAGTAACCTTTGAAGCTGTTTTCTTTTCTTTAAAATATTAAGCTATAGCCTACAATGCCAAAGCAAGTCACATATATTTTCACGAAATATTGAAGCATATGATAATGAACATATTGTAGTTTCTGTTTGCATTGGGCTTCCACATCACTGATTTATCTAAAGAGTAAAATCTACATAGTGTTCATTGGCATCTCATGCGCTTAATTTCATGGCATTGGTGTTAGAATACCTGAATAAATGGATGAATAGAAATTTATTTAAAATGGCACAGACATGGTGAGTGACAAAATTGTTAGATTTGTTTTGTAACTTGGGTAATGTTCCTGGATGTTAAGTAAGAATCACAAGGTTGTTGAAATAATTTACACCTAACCTTCATAGTTAGGTGTCATAGCATCTAAACACCTTCACATTCTTTTCCTGAATCCTGTTGAAGGTGATGTAATTTAACAATTTCTTACATTTATTCATCCCTCTAGTTCCTTGCAGAATTCGTGCAAGATGCTTAAGAAAAACCCAGCTGATTTTGGAAGAGTTTTTTTCTGATGTGACATTTTAAATTAAGGATTCATTCTGCCACAACAGATTCTCAGTTTTGAGTCCTTTCTTAGCTTGGTTCTCTAATTTAGTCCATCACATACATTCACTGACTGCTATGTTTCTCTGCTTAACAGAGATTACTAGGAGTTGGTTTTCTTTCAATGAAAGGTAGTTTGACATTTTTCTGAGGTATTTTGGGGAAGTGAGTCCTTGGGCTGCATCTCTGCAAATAAGATTTCTCATGAAAAAGAATGTTTCCCATTTTTCACTAAAGCTTTCATGTTTGTGTTCTTTAAAACCATAATTTATTGTTTGTGTGTTATCATATGAAATGTGTAGCATCTTGTTTCCAGAAAAACCCTGTGGAGACAATAATAAGATATAAAGTTGCAATTACATGTGTTATGTGGGACAGATTAGCTTAGCTAGGAGCACATATCTGCATTTAAAGAAGCTCAACCTCATTTTCAGTGTCCTTGATAATAAAATTTCTTTTTATTTTTAGCATTTTTTCATCAATTGATTACAGTGTACTCGATCATTTAGGGTGTCATGGTCAAAAGCATACTAAGAAAAGGACTATCAATCTAATAAAATCCCTATAGAACAGCGTATGGCGAATACTTCTGAAGTTCATGTTGGGGGATCCTCAGTTGATATCAAGTCAGGCATATGAACATACTGCTTCACAGTCAAACTTAATCATCCATGCAGAAAAAAACTACTGTTGCATTTCTCCTCTGGTGCTCCTTGAAATGGTTCTCCTCTGGTGCTCTCCCTCTGCTCAGATTTTTGCAGGTTTGGTTGTATTTCAATTAGATTCTTGCTTAGAGAAACTAAAAGCAATAGGGATGCCCCTTGCAGTGTAACTGTCCAGAAAATCGTAATTCAGTTTAGATCAGAAAAACAGAACTCTTTCTGGAAGAGAAAATACATCTGTCAGGATGTATTTCCTTGGATTTTGCTACTCTGAGTAATATAGGAAGAAACATTTAAAATGTTTGCAATTGGCAGTCAGAGTAAATAAAAAAATGAGAATAATTTAAGTGCTGATTTACTGAGACACTTGCCTGAGCAAACTGGATGGATGACCTCTGATCTTGATCAGAGACATAAAGCTTCTGCTCCCAGATCTAGTCCTTAAACATTAACTGCAAGAGAATTGACACTTTGGTGTATGGAACATACATTTGTGCCAGCATACCCTTGAAGAGCTATGATCATTTTGCCATGTTTTCGTATTAACCAGAGGTATCCATAGAATGGATAATGAATAAACTCAGAATACCAGTGGATCAGTAAGATGGTAAGAGCAAGAATAGTAATAATGACACACATACAAACTGCTTAAATTGTATTCTTAATCTAGACTTCCACAATTTTTATTTTTTATGTCTTAAGGTTTTTGTTTTTTTGTTTTTTTTTTTTTTAAATTTTGAGGCATAGGCAAGCTATAAAATAACTCTATAAGCAAATATTTTTGCTCTGCTGTTTGTATACTTTGAACATGTGGGAAAGAAGGGTGAAGTTTCTGATGGAAATTTCAGTCATGCCTATAAAATGAGTGTAATATGAGTAAGTTAAAAACGTGTTGTTGCAAACTAGTAAAACTTTCAGACAGAACAGGCCCAGGTTTCAGATTAAGTACTAGGCTAATCTTGTCTAATTATACCTTTTAAAAGCTGAAAAGAGGTAATATGAGTTATTTCATACACTGCGGCTGCAAACAGTGTGCCTGCTCGGCATTTATATTTCACATCAAGCCTGGAATGACCACAAAACATTAAAAAATTCCATAACTTCTGCACATAACTGTGATTTTTGTATTTTTTTTTTCAAGAAGCATGCTGCAGCATCAAAAGTCTGACTAATATCTGATATTTGTATTTTCTTCTACGCACTAGTCCTATAGACATTCTAAGTGGTTTGGCCTTTGCTGCGGTTTCATAAGTAATACAATGAATCTGCAGGTTCAAAAATGACATAGAGGATATATTAGGTACTTAGCTTGTCAAAATACAATGAGGGAAGGCTATTCATTAACTTGTTGAGGTATTTCTTTTGTTTTGTTTTTATTTTATTGACAGCTTTACTGTAATTTTTATGTTTTTTGTGGTTTTTTTTTTGTTTGTTTGTTTGTTTGTTTTTGTTTTTGTTTTGTTTTGGTTTTGGTTTTGTGGATACATTCCTGATCATATTCCCCCACCTGACAATGATACAAAACCACTGGAATTTTCATCATTAAAAAATGGCCAGGTACATTTGTTTATAGAAAATGCTTTGATATTTTTAAGACATGAGTCTATGTAGATAGACAAGTTGCCATTACTATGACATGATGCTTAGTATTAGACCTATGTCAACATCATTACTATGTCATGACACTTAGTATTAGGCCTATGCCAACATCCTAAAACAAGTCCTACATTTGCATCAGAATATTCCTCAAGTAGATGTTTAATTTCTTTTGATTTGCTAGATCCAAAGTGCTACCATTTTGGTTTTAATAACTTTGGGAAATTCTGAAAAACAATAAATTTAAAGCTGATACCTATCCAAATACTGACATCAAAACAGCACTGGCAAAATAAATGGTCTTCATCGTGAAAATACTTTGTTCACAACAACATTTTGTCATTTGGAACTTAGTTATGCTGATAATACGCTGATGTTTTAGTTGTTGCTAAATAGCACTTACCCTAATTAAGGACTTTTCAGTCTCATGCTCTGCCAGTGAGGAGGGGCACAAGAAGCTGGGAGGGATCAGAGACAGGACATCTGACACAAACTAGCCATTTATGAAGTGTGTGTGGAGGTGGTGGTTTGACCTGCAGCCATCAGTTCATGGATGGGATGGGCATTGGCCAATGGGTAGGGAGCAATTGTGCTGTGCATCATTGTTTTTTCTTGGATTTTATTCCACTTTCTTTCTTTTGCAATATTATTATTACTGTTATTGTTTTCAATTATTAAACTGGTGTTATCTCAGCCTGTTTTATCCTGTCGTGGTTTGAGGCTTTCAAACCCATGCAGCCGCTCTCTCACTCACTCCCCTCTCTTTCTTCCTCAGTGAGAGGGGATGGGAAGGAGAATCAAAAGAATGCAACTCCCACAGGTTGAGATAAGAACAGTTTAGTAACTAAAGTATAACA
>JASSUY010046401.1:9427-37565 GCA_032466535.1 Forpus xanthops | reverse complement strand
TTCTTTACTGTAAGGGTGGTGAGGCACTGGAATGGGTTGCCCAGGGAAGTTGTGAATGCTCCATCGCTAGCGGTGTTCAAGGCCAGGTTGGACATAGCCTTGAGTGACATAGTTTAGTGTGAGGTGTCCCTGGCCATGGAACAGGGGTTGGAACTAGATGATGTTAAGATCCTTTCCAACCCTAACTATTCTATGATTCTATGATTCTAAGTGCTCTGGTTGCTGCATATGTTTCTGAAAGGGGAGGGTTTTACTTTAGAGCTGTCCTGCAGCACAGTGAGCAGAGCGCAAATGTTTGACCTCTGCTCCCACAGCCAAAGAGACAGGACAGAAAGGTGCTGCTGAGCCTCTTCTGCAGACACTGAGCTCTGCAGCAGTGCTACCCGCGTTTCTGTCATTCCTTACTTTCCCACCTAAAAGTCCAATTGTGTGCAATATCTCCTGCATCCTCTCCTGATCATGCTGCAGCACAGTGAGAAGAGCATGAATGTTCTACAGTAGCATTCATAGAACTATTCTTGTAGGAGAGGCCTCCAGCCCTATAGAGAGGTCCTGTAACTCTGTCATCAGCATAAAGCACCTACACAAGAGAAATCTGGAAGCCTACAGCATATATGTGTATTGTTTTTCCCAAATTGCAACAGAAGCCTCTGATGTGTATAGTAGATGTGTGTTTTTTCTGCAGATATTAGTTAAAATATGTGATGCCAGGCTGTGGCAAATTGTAGCACAATGCAACTTTGATCTGCAAATTTCTTCTTTGTTACAGAAAATACCCTGATCCTAATATAATTAATATAGGAATTCTTTTTCTCTGCTATACTTTACTTCTACAGAGGCTCTGCACTGTAATAATCTACACCATTATATTCCATAAATGGAGAAGTTTAAAATGTGATTTGAGACCAGGATGAAAGACCAGAGAGGTAATACAAAGTGAATTTAAGAAAATATAAATAATAGAAGTAATACAAACTGAATTTAAGAAAATATAAATAATGTAAAGAATGGTTTCCTATTTCATTTGTTGCCAGCCTCATCATCAGTTTGTCATCGCAGATGATGTTTTCTCCTTTTCCATTTACTCACATATTGAAATTAATCAATATTTGTATTGTGGTTGCTGGCATCATCTTATCATTTGTACCCTTACAGAAGCATAGGTTCCATTTCTGTATATTGATCCTTACCCTGCTCTGAAGAGCAGATATAAGTTGTTCTGTCTGCCAAGGGTGACCTTTAGTATAATTTAAATATCATCTCTGAAAACTGACAGCAACATAGGGGAAAAAGAAAGCAGGAGGTGTTTTTACTGTGTGTGTTTCAAAGAAATGCCAGTGTCCCACTGTGGAAGAGGAAGCATAGTATAGAAGAGATGACATAAGCTGTTATACAAGAAATCAGAGCCTCCATTCTGTATCAGCCTTTGTCTTCAGCATGTAGATGGTATTCATTCTGATAGAAAGTTTCCCATGAGAAAGAAACCTAACATGCCTGGCTAGTCCTGTCAATCCTATTTGCTGTTTTCTTTCCCACTTTCAGTTTTCTAATTTAGACTATTGGTTGCTACATATTTTCTTCTCTTCTGTGCAATGCAGTGCATTGAAAGTTGTGCACAGCCTGTGATATTCAGTTGGTGCTGTTTTTCTTCTCTCCATCTTATATGGCAATGTTTTATCAGTTGTAAAGTTTGTGGCTCAAAAGCTAGTCCTGCTATGTTAAATTGATTATTTTTGTGGGTGCTTTTGCAAAGGAAGGGCCTTGTTTGAGATCCTATTTGGAATATGATTAATCTAGAAGTGTGGATTTAACCTAATTTACAATCATTGAGGAAATATTGGAAAAATGTTCCATGCAATGCAGTTTTCCTTAAAGATTTCTTTGACTCCAGTGTCCCCTGCAGTTTCTTTTCTAACAGCATCCAAAAATACCTCAGAAAATGAAGATAAGCGATATACTTCATAACCACTTCCTGCTTCTCCCAGCAAACATGCACTTAGCTGAGTTAACAACAGCTCGGCAGCTACACAAGGCTTGTTTATGTTGTTATAGGCTGTCTGAGTAATTGCTTCCATAGCCAACCAAAACCTAAAGAAAAAACTTGCCAAGCTGCAGCTGGAGCACTGCAAACAATCCGTGACATTTGGTGCAAGTTTAAATTAACATATGTTACAGCAGGCAACAAGGAAACAGCTGGGAAATATGGCAGCTGTTATTCATAAATAATGTTACATTATCAGCACCTATATTTACATGTAATTTTAGTGGGCAAAGTTGCAGATGACTATTTCATTACTTAACAATGTGACTACACTTTAGGAAGATTCCTGGCTGTCTTCAATGTACTCCACATGCTCTACTGCCTTGAGTCCTGCCAAGTTGACAGCTTAACCCCCAGACTTTATGAGCAGTGATTGAAGCTTTTAAGCAGTGGTGTGCTCCCAGAGTTTCAGAAAAGTTTTCCCTGTACTGACACAAGGGGACTGAAATGGTGCTTTTGTTCTCCAGAGTCCACATTGTTGGACTCCAGATTGGTGTATAGTTGGGGATTTTTTTGGAAGAGGAATCTAAAATTGGGAAGGAGACATGTGTCACCCTTTAGAGAGAATGTTTTCTAGTTATTGGTACTAAGCCTTATTTTTGTGGTTCCTTCTTCCTTGATACCGTAAGGTACAAACTTGGCAATTTTCCTCGCAGTATCTGTTAAGCGTATAATGGAAAAAAAAATTGATTCCTCAGACAATTCTATTATGCAACTGGGAAAAATCATCCCTATGCTTCAGGATTAAATCTCTCTGTCTTGTTATTTCAGCTCATCACTGGGCATATCAGCGGCAAGCTTAAGCATAGTAAGAAACGTGAGTAGGTACACCAGCACTGATACATGACATGCTGTCTTGATACGAATTCTCAGTTATTTGGAGATCCTTCGGTTTAAACTCTACTCAAATACATATAGCAATAATGCTATTAAATAATGCATATATTGTAATACTTTCGGTATAGCCAAGTAGGATTCTTTGAGCCTCTATTTTTTAAATCCTAAGCATTTTTGTTCTTGTAAATTTAAATGTTGAAATAAAAGTAGTGGTGGAAATTTGGTTCCAACAGGAGCAACTGGATACAGAAGAGTCAGTTCAAGTTAAAATATCCCCAAGATGATAGATTTAGGACTTTATTCAATTCTGCCTGCTGATTACAGGCAAATTTACATATTGATTATTGTTGGTCTCTCTAAAATAATAAGAATGGTTATTGACTACTGTTGTCTGTGGTTTACAGTGAACAGTAACTTAATACAAAGGTTTTATTTGAATTTCTTCCAAGTTTTCTAGCTAACATCTGCTCAGTCAAAAAAATATAATGCTCCTTAGCAACTATATAAATAATAATTGCTCTTTTCCAAAAGTGATCAGACTTGTAAAACAGTGCAAAGGAAAACATATATTGCACCAACTGTCCACTGGGCATTTTTCACTGAAGTGTGGAGATAAGCATTGCCTTCATAAATATATATCCTGGAATTTTAGCAGTGATTTTTCTCTGAAGAAAGAAAGTTGATTGTCTTGTTTAGGAAAATAATAGTTTCTTTGTAAAACTAGATAGTAATTTATGTATTTTAAATACAGAGGCTTGTATTGGTAACCTTATGCTAAGGAAAATATTCACTGGGACTATATGGAGCTTAAAAACAAATTGAAAAGGGTCTCTTTATTGTCATCACACTCAGCTTATTGTTTTTAAATAGCTCTAATAAAGATAGATACATTAAGAGACCTATTTAAGTCAGGTATTTTGCCAAGAATAGGCAATGATATTGTTTACAGTTTATTAATACTGAATAAAGTGAAATGATATTTAGTTTTAGCATCTGGAGAAACATGGCTTACTGAAAGGTCAGACAATTGAAAGGCTGCCCAGGTTCTACAAAATGCAGAAGCTGAGAGTCTGATAAGGAGCACCACAGTAAAAGATTCAGCAGAGAATCAAACTGAAAGGAATCTGATCCAAAATTTTGTCCTTTCTCAAATTGCTATATCACATTCTTTGTAATGAAAATATGCTGACTTTAAATCGAGCAAAGGCTATGTGAGAATAAGGAAGCTGGGAAAAAAAATAATTGCAATTTTAAACCAAAAATTGGCATACCTGACCCAAAATTACTAACAGGCAATTTGCCATGGTTTGTGCTAAGAAATGTGAGGAACCATTTAAAGTAACCAATTTGTAGCAACAATGACATAGATTTGCAAAGCTGTACCCAGTTGCTACAATTACTGGAGAGGAACAAATTGGGTCATTTGTCATTGAAGAAGGATTTTTCTACTTGTGATATTTCTTTTCCCTGTTCCCTGTGCAATGAATACCTGTTACCACCCATCCTCACAGTCTTCAAATGTGCTCTAGAAAATCTGGCAGTTTGAGTGGGTATATCTGGGACACAAAGAATAATTCATCACCCCTCCCTTTTTGTTGATTTTCTTTTCCTTAAGAAGTCCTTTGGTGCCCTTGGTAGCAAGAAATGATAAACTGATTAAACACCCACATTTGTTAACAGAGAATGCTTTCCACATTGCCTTGTCCCAGAGAACCTAGAAAAAGGTAAAAAAAAAAATTCCTTCACCTTGGGTTTTTTTCTGTGGCCACTGGGAAGCACAGATGACACAACCAAGTAGTCTACACCTGGGGAAAATGGGAATGGTGTGCTAGGAGTTTGGAAGTGAAGTCAATACAATAAGATTTGTAAATATAAAGTATTAATTTATTGGTAATGTTAGTTTTACTAAACTAATTTAAATTAAATAGTAATGCTAGTTTAAGACCTACTTATACAGTCCATTCAAAGATTTTGGGCGAAGACTCAAGCCGTCCTGCCTGTCTCTGTGAGGGTGCCTTTGCAGCCAAGAGAGATTCCAATTTTCTTTAGAATCTATCTTCCTACTTACTTTCACTGGAGGATTTTTTCTAATTTCAATTTACTGTAATCTACTCCTGAAGTTATTCCAAAGTTTAAGCTCAGGAGAGAGAAAAAAATAATTAACAGTCTAATTATATCATTTATTCAATCAAAGATCATGAATTGACATTCTTGAGATAGGGCTTTAGCTTCAAGTGAAATTAATGCCAAACATTTCTTGTCTTAATCCCATACACAGTTTTTGGTAGGAACCTGATGGGGGAAATGTGTTTGTTTTCCTGTCCTGTGGGACTCAACAGCTGCAATGATTCCTGTGAATTTTGACAAACAGCTCTCCTCTAAACAAAATGAAAACATAAACAAAACATCTGCATGAGACAGTTAAGAATAGTTGAAAGGAAGATCAGGTAACTGAAACTGGAACTTGATCACACAGCTAAATGTTAGTAACACTGGTCAGCAGGGAATAGCTGTGAAACTAGGGGCTCCTGCGGTGCATGAAGAGAGGATCAAGTGAAAAAGCGATAATTACACATCTGCCAGGAAAAACCCTTATGATAGGACTAGGAATATAGTTTAGGAAGGTGCATGTTACTTTGTACTGATTAATACTACATGTTACTGACGCTCATGGCTCCTGTTTCCTAAAGGCAACAGAACAGGGGGCATGACAGGGTACACCGATGCTTGCAAAGGAAAGCCAGACACGGGCTGGGTAAATGAAGAGAGTCTACAACAATTTTAACTTTATTAATCAGAGGCATCAAGGAATGAGAGAAAAATATATTGTACAGTATAATAATATGGTTGATGATGAGCAGGGAAACTACTGTGGTGGTTGTAAAGCTTAGCACAGTTATATGAACTGGATTATGTAATAATAATAATGATAGTAACTGGGTTTACTTCCCTCAAAGTGAGTTACTCTATGATTAATAGACATGTGTTTTGAAGTTAAAAGAGAAAGAATAGCCATAAGAGAATCTGGTCAATGGAACACAAAGATATTTCTCTTAGAACAAAAATTAATTGCAGCTGGCTACTAAAAATGATGTAAACATGAGAGCCATTATGTAGAGAGCAAGGTTTTTCTTGCCGTGCTGTAGCCTGTAGGTGGGGAAATATCTGATCTGAAGGTTATGTTACTTGTCACACACAAATTCACAGTGCTCATCTCTGCTGCTTTTTTGTTCTTGAGTCTGGCAAGACCATTGTGTGATCTACAAAGTGTTGGATTTTTTTTTCCACAGACTTTGAATAAAAACTAAGAGACCCAGGAATTCAAGCAGATTAAAAGTATTTTGTTCTCCTTTACAACTCCCACAAATCAGAACCTCATGTGGTACTACCCTGGATAGAATCTTAACAAGTGTACCCCTAGGATATTAGCTCTGCAGCTTAAATGTTTGTGAAGCAGTGCTACTAGTCATTCACACATGTACACACATTCCAGGGACAACATAAATCTTGAATTTAATATATTACTAAATACTGAAGCATTCAGACAATTGTTTTGCCACAGGTCTGTATCTTGCAAGTAGATTTTTAAAAGGTTAACACAATGGCAGTTCCCTTTCCACAATTCATTCATATAAGCATCTATTACCATACATAGTGCATTTACTTGAACTGTGTAAGTAATTAACTAAATTAGAACATTACAGGACTGAAAAGAAAGAAACCCAAACCTGCCAGCCTAGCCTGTTCCTTCCCTCCTTCCTATAAAAACATCCCAAACAACCTAGATCCAAATGCACTGTAAGAAAGTAGAAGGAAGTGAGAGTGTGGAGGCTGTGATGGAACATCACTGGCAGTTCTGAGGAAGAAATTCTTTACTGTAAGGGTGGTGAGGCACTGGAATGGGTTGCCCAAGGAAGTTGTGAATGCTCCACCTCTGGAGGTGTTCAAGGCTGGGTTGGACAAAGCCTTGGGTGGCATGGTTTAGTGTGAGATGTCCCTGCCCATGGCAGGGGGGTTGGAACTAGATGATGTTAAGATCCTTTCCAACCCTAACTATTCTATGATTCTATGTTTCTACATGGAGTAAATATAAAAATATGTAACATCTTTTATTTATTTATTTGAGGGATGTGTGACTGTAATTCATTTATTCACAACATAACAAGGTGGTATTCTGTTGCATTTAATCAACCGTATTCTGGTTGAGTAACAGTTTTGATTTTTCTCCTCTGCATTTAAAATACTTTCTCATTAAGCAAACTGGATGCCAATACGGAGGAGCAGGAACGATTCAAATGAGGTTGAACTATCAAGGTTGACGAGTGTCTCGCAGAATGAAAGGTGTAGGTGGAGAATGTTTCTCTGAAGTGATATACAAGTCTTAAATATGAGGATGAACTTAACACACAGACAATTCTGCTGAGCTCCTTTTTCATTGTTATTTTGTGCCTAAATATTGCAGCACCAGTGCTTTCTGTGTGAGCATGTTTCTTAATATATCTGCAAAAAAAGTGTGTTTTGGCCCCTGTGACGGAAAGGTGCCCTTTGTGTGAGGAAGAGTGAGAGGCATGTTAAAGAAAACTACATCAGAGCCCATCAAATACTGAACATATTATCGTGCTAAACTGAACTTATCCCACAGTAGTCTGCAGTACTAATGCACCACTAACAGTGGCAACAAGATCACTTTTCTACTCTGCAATCCAATCCAATTTGGTCTGTGACTGTCCAAATCATGACCTCAATTAGGCAGACTCAGTTTGATTGCAGCATGGGATTTTTTCCAGTAGAAAGCTAAAGGAACCTTCAATTTGTCTTTTTATATTTAGCATCCTGAATAAAGGTGGTTTGTTCTTAGAAGTAAATGCTAGAAATAATCTCATATTCAAATCTATTGTGAAGTATGCCATTAAATAAATTTCAACAGCTACCTATATCTGCCAGATGAGTAAATGGAAAGTGAAAGGGTTAAAATTGTAGGTGAATGTGATTTGAAATTTATTTCCTTTTCTATGTATATAAGCATGTCAGTTTTCCTTTAGCTTTATTGTTTCTGATTCACTTTATTACTGCACCATTAGTATCCATTCTTCTTGGTTTCAGAACCCTCCTTGCTGAATTTTTAATGGTGTTTCTTTAGGAGCAAAATTTCTCATGGTTTTTTCAATTACCAAACCAAACTGTTGTTAGTAATGATTGGATCAAAAGAGCACAGTAACCTGCATGCTACTTATGACATTGTACTTGCTATAGCAGCTGCTGCTGTTGTTAAAGATGTTTACTAATTTCCAGGACTACTTGGGCGTTCTCAGCCACCACTTTTCCTTACTGAATGCTGTGCGGCCACAAACGACATAACGTGAGATACATGGACCCTAATCTGCTTTGGATTCTCCTTGAAGAAATATTTTTCTTCCCAATGCCATTTATTTCCTGTGCCACTCTGCAGTGCTTCTCCTATTCTCCTCAGGCTAGATTTGTCCTGAGAGGAGCTTTTTGAAATTCATTTAGGAAAAGAAGAGGGTAGAAAGTATTCCTACTTGTGAATGAATTAAACTGGAAAACTCTTGGCAGTTGTAGGTAGCAAAGAAGTTTGCTCTGTTCCTGTGAATATTCTGGGGATGAAGCAAATATAAACTACAGAAAAATGAAATTGCAATGAACAATATTTGTCTATACCCTACAGGAACTACTCACTGCACTCATTTTCAACCAGCCAGGGTACCACAGGCTCCTCTGCATAATATGTGAGCAGCTGACTGTGTTGAAGCTAGGAATTAGGCTTGGTTACACTTTCTTTCATGTCGTGATTTTACCCTGAAGAGGAGAGTGGAGTTTCTACATACTTTGCACTGGCTGGATTTGTTTTTTGTAGAAAAGAAACACTAGAAAGGATTTTGTGCCTATGTTTTAGGTTTAAGCCAAGAAACTTTGAAAATAAACTTCAGAATAGATCAGTTTTAAACTGAGTCAAATAATGTCTTTTTGGAATGGTTACATTCCAGGAGACATCAAACCTCAGCCCTTGCTAACTAGCGCAGCTCCAACTGTAGAAGAGTGACAAGAATGGGGCAGCTGAAATGCAACATGCCTTCAGGTACTGCAGGTCCATGGACCTTGTGTATAGCACACTTGATTACTCTGAAACCGTCTTGGTGTTGTTGACTTGGTCAAGTGGCATAAGAAATGTGTAGAATAACCCTGTCTCCAACCATATTTACTGAGAGAAGAGAGTGAGATTCTCAACTAAGTCAGTAATAAGTTAAAAGACTGCAAGAACTAACAGCACATTACACAGAGACTGATATAAATTGAAGATGGTTTCCTCAGCCTGTGACACTGACTGTAAGAGGAAAAATAGCACTACAGCAATTAATCTTTTGTTTCACTGACTATAATGAGAATAGGAAATTATATTAATTTAGTCCATGTTTTTTTTCTTCTTTTTCCAAGGTATTCCTAGTGGTTCGTTTCAGATGCTTTTCTCCATGCCTGCCATTGGCAATCCTCTCCTGTGCTGGGAGAGCTTCTGGAATAGTTCACACATAGTTAAGGAGTAGTTTCTATTTAGTGCTTTGCTAGCATAGTGAAGCTGACAGATTTGCAAGCCAAAAAATTTGTTACTGTTACAATAAGCTACCGTGATCCACTGAATGTGTCAACTATTATAATTCAAAGAGAACTCTTTCTTCTGATACAAATTCTGACTACATGGCTCCCATAAGCGGATTCTGATTTTGTCTTTCCTGCACATTACAGCATTGTGCAAAGGTGGGTCTTGTTTTTTTGAAACACTATGACTCATACTTTTTACTTCAAAATCTTTTCAAGGAGAGCTCATAAAGACGTACAAATTTACTGTAGTCTAATTATTTTTTAAAGAAACAGTGTTTTGTGAGCAGAACTTTGTCTTAAAAACCATTCTTCTGATGGATTTGTGCCTATGTTCCCTAATTGCTTCTTACTGCCAGTTATAACCAGTTTCTCTAGTTCTCTCATTATTTCTTGACAATCTTCCTCTTGCAGCAAGCCTATCTTCCTCTAGCATCCCCAGTTTATTTGGCTGGACAAATTGCTGTGGCTCGTTCAGAGCATGTGTGTGCTGATTTGCTAGGTCTTATCTCTGGGAATGGGAAAAGATCTTTCCTTCTGCTGAGGCAATAATTTGGATCTCTTTTCAGTAGCTGGTTTTGCTATATTTGCAGCAGTTTTACATTTTGAAAGCTATGCCTTTTAAAAAGTGACCGAGAAGTTCAAGGGTTAAGGGGGACAACCATATGGACAGACTGCATAGATTTCATCATATGAGGAAGTTAGAGAAAATAATATAACTCCAAATGAATTTAGGGCAGTGGAGAATTGGTAATGTCAATCTAAATATTTTTGTTGTTGTATTGACTATCATATTAGTTTTAGAATTGCATGTGAACATTGTATTTTTCAGCTATTCATTAATGAGGATAAACATAAAACCTTCTGTCGATAAAAGAACTGTTGAACCTATTTTGAGTGAGTAACATTTATGATATTTCAACTTGCTTGTACTTACGAATATTAACCAGTGGCTCCTCAATAGCCTATGAAAAGCAAGGATAATGTCATCGTCTCTCACATAGGAAAAAACACCCACCCCCTCAAAGAAGTCAGGATCACTTTTGGAGATTTGGTTAAAATCCATCATATGATGGAGTACATCTCAACTAGCACTTTAGCCGCTACAACATAAGGGACAGCAGGTCTCTTCATGTCATGTGAGAAGGAGCACTCCTTCCCCAGGTTTGCTAAAGATGTTGGAGAAAGATGGTATGGAATATTTTCCCCACCAGTGAAATCATAAGAGAACTGACCTGCTTTTGCTTAACAAGGTGCTGCCTTCTGGGGTGTTTCACATAAAGAAAATCAGTTTGAAGCTTTTGCTTCTTAGTTATTTTTAAGTTGTTCCTGGTTTTCTGATGTTCTCTTTCTGTCTGCTGTCTCTGAGCTGTATTTTCTTCAACCTTATGTGTAAGCCCTAATTTATTTTAGAATCATAGAATAGTTAGGGTTAGAAAGGACCTTAAGGTCATCTACTTCCAACCCCCAACCCCCTTGCCATGGGCAGGGACACCTCCCACTAAACCATGCCACCCAAGGCTTTGTCCAACCTGGCCTTGAACACCTCCAGAGGTGGAGCATTCACAGCTTCCCTGGGCAGCCCATTCCAGTGCCTCACCACCCTTAACAGTAAAGAATTTCTTCCTTATATCCAACCTAAACTTTCCCTGTTTAAGTTTGAACCCATTACCCCATGTCCTCTCACTACAGTCCCTAATGAAGAGTCCCTCTCCAGCATCCCTGTAGCCCCATTTCAGTTACTGGGAGGCTGCTATGAGGTCTCCATGCAGCCTTCTCTTCTCCAGCGTGAACAGCCCCAACTCTATCATCCTATCTTCATACGGGAGGTGCTCCAATCACCTGATTATCCTTGTGGCCCTCTTCTGGACTTGTTCCAACAGTTCCATGTCCTTTTTATGCTGAGGACACCAGAACTGCACACAGTAGTCCAAGTGAGGTCTCATGAGAGCAGAGTAGAGGGGCAGGATCACCTCTCTCAGCCTGCTGGTTACACTCCTTTTGATGCAGACCAGGATACTGTTGGCTTTCTGGGCTGTGAGCGCATACTGCCGGCTCATGTTCATTTTCTCATCAACCAACACCCCCAAGTCATTTTTTGCAGGGCTGCTCTGAATCTCTTCTCTGCCCAACCTGTAGCTGTGCCTGGGATTTCTCCAACCCAGCTGTAGGACCTTGCACTTGTCATTGGTTAAACTTCATGAGGTTGGCATCAGCCCACCTTACAAGCGTGTCAAGGTCCCTCTGGATGGCATTCCTTCCCTCCAACATATCAACCAAACCACACAGCTTGGTGTCATCGGCAAACTTGCTGAGAGCGCACTCAATCCCGCTGCATTTTCTTTGTCTATATAATTTTTAGCTTTTTTTTGCATATATTTTCTCATTCGTTTTCTTTCCTATCCATATCAATCAGGTTAAGGGAACATCTTTACAATATTTTACTTATTGTGTCAATTCAGAAACATGACACATACTCTGTAGACTTTTAGTCACATGAAAGTATGTAGTACAATGCTATAGTACAATATACTGGTACATTTTGTGTTCCTAATTGTCTAGCTGGAAAATATTAATTTCAGGGGAACTTGCAATAGTTCAGTGCTATGAAATAGGAAATCTTAACCTTTATGATTTTCTGTAAACCATAGCAGAGCCATTTACAGTATTAGAGATTAATGCAGAGACCAGGCACTGGTGCTATTTAAGCAGTTCTTCTGCTTAAAAAGCAATTTCTTCCAAAGCAGTTGCTGGATATAATTTCCAACAGGGACTCTTAGGTGAACACATGCAAGAAGAGCATGACTCAGAATAAATGTTTCCAAGCAAATAAAACAATTGGCAGTGCCCCACAATCCCATTAGCTCTAGAGATAGCACTCATAGTCCTTTCAAGAAAAAATGGCTATTGCCACAAAATACTATCAAATTGAATGGATCTCTTTTATTTCATGGAAAAGATGAAGTAACCTTCTGCATATACTGTATTTAAAAAAAAACAAATGTTGAAATTCATAGAGTGAAAAATTATGAGCTTTGGTTTTTATAAGATTTCAAAGATCAGGAGGGTAAGCAGATGGCTAGCTGTAGATTTTATTGCGCTTTTAGCCATTGTTTTGATGTTCCAGGTGAAACCTTGCAAGCTTATGAGCCTGTAAAATTCTACGACCCTGCATTAGATTGAGGATTATGCTCGTAATATGCATGTGATTTTAGAGATCAATCTATCACTCGTTTATTACCTGCCAAAACTGCACAGGATTTAGTGTGATTAATATCTTGAACTATGATTTTTACTATTTTGCAGTCGTGCATCACTTTTTTTGTCCATTTGCATTTGTTTCTTTTAGGAAAATAATACAAATAAGCTTCTGATTATGATGCAGTAATGCTGAATGGTCTTCAAACAACTTTTCAGTATTTAAAAATTACACGATTTTACAAGGCACGTAAAAAAAAAAAATTATGTATTCAGTGATTATGATTACCCATACTTTCTTACATATATCCTTTGCAAATTCAGTATTATCAGGGTCTCACTGCAGTACCTTGAAAGAAGGTTTGCAACTTCAGTACAGGTCTCAGGGTTCACCAGGGCCTATATAGCAGACAACAACAGCAATGCCAAACTGTTACTTCTGTTCTTACAGTAGTCTTGCAAAAAGCAGTCCTCCTTCTTAGATGTGCTGTGTTCCAGTGGGTGACTTTTCACATCTCTTTAGGCATATTTGTTAAGAGATGTCTAACCATGTAAATAGTACCTCAGACTATGCACAGAAATTAAGCTACTTTCCTTGTCTTGCAGCAATAACTTCAGTGCAAGTCAACACGAGAATATGGCAACTTTGACTGTAAAGCCTGTGTGACAGGTCCACCTTGTTATTCTAGGCCTTACAATTGAAGCACAAGGCCATGCAAGTGGCTCCTCATCCATAACTGAAATGAAATAATGGTTAAAATTTACTGGCGTCCCAAAGGTGTTAAAAAGCACAAATGACTTGTTTCTGTCTTGAAGAATTTCCTGATACTTTCTTGCAAAGATGGCACACAGCTGCTGTGGTTCAATATCCCATGGTAGTAAAGATGGATTATGGGAAAAAATCCTGTGGCTTCCAACTAATAGAATTCACAATTGGGTTCAGGCTCCCGTCTTGAGAATACTGACCAAAAACAGCAGGTGGGACAAATAAGGATAGCAATGCTATTTTCCTAAGCTTTGGAAAGGAAAGACTGTATTTCAGTATTTCCCAACTTGGGGAAGAAAAGATGAGCTGTATTTTTTTCTCAGTTGAAGAGGTGTGCAAGTTTCACCTGGTGGTAGCTAATTTTGCAAGTTAGCTGTATGTGTAAATACACATCTGCAAGTCAATAGAGAAGATAGATGTACTACCCTGTTCATAAATTCAGCCAGTTTGTTGATTAGTTTCTTTTTTTGCCAAGATGAACTTCAATTTTTCAAGAAGCAGCTCAATCAAGTTGTTGTAACAAAATAGGTAATTTTCTTCCTTCCAAGCCCATGTTCTAGTAAGAGTTGTGGTGCTGAGTGGTGGTAGAAGGAATAAGGCTCAGAGGAAGCCAGTGTTCTGAAACCACAGTCTGATTCTCAGAAGCTGGGTCGTGTATTACTAAAATAAGATGCAGCAGTTATATTTAGTTACATATTTATCACTTTGCAGCTGTGTAAATGTAGTGCTTTTACCATGGAAGATGTTGGGGGGTTTTGTCATGATTTTGAGCTTAACTAGGGGAGCTTAGATGTGGGTGGTACTGGTGTTATAGTGGTAAGATCCCATTACATTTTAATGCAGAGAAACTTGAAGTTTGTTACCTAAGGAGAGTTATCAATAATTAGCCTAAGCACTGAATCTAAATGGTTGCTTTTCAAGTAATTCTGCCCAATCTACCCTCCACTACCACCACTGCTGCTGCCATCAGTTCAGCACCTCTATGTTCACTGGAGTTGGTGCATAGTTTCTGCACAAAAGTGAGCAGTTAAGTAAATGCTAATTAAAAGCAGCATGTCAGTTTATTGTGCTCAGTAGGAGCAGTCACAGAAGAACATGAACCTGAATTAATTTTTTATCCATTTTTTTTCTTAGCAGACCCCAGGAGGGTTGATGGAAAAGCCTATTAGGATAACATAAATGAAAATGTGAGATGGGCTTAACAAGCTTTCAGTCCTGTGAAATATTTTACCAGAGCCTCCCAGTGCCAATGCACTAGCTCCTCTGCCTGTCAGGTCAATATGCCACAACTTCTGAAACCCAAAAGCTGCAAATTATCTCAGTTTCCCATTAGTCCTGGTACCACTAGTTAGCTATGAGCTCAGTCCTGTGAGATTTGTTGATGTTACTGAGACCTGAAGGCATTCAGCCGCTCACAGAGGTGATCACTGACAATACTGATTAGTCCCTACAGGCCTGATCCAAAATCTGTTGTGTTCAATGAGGTTTTACATTTCGCATCAATAAGCTTTAAGTTAGCCTTAAGGTATAGGATAGAAGCAGATAATGAGGGCAGGATGAAACATAAGTAGTGAAGGAGATTTTAAAGAGGACTCAAGTGTGAGAAGAAGCTCATCTCACACACAGAGCAAACTGTTTTGTCTTGGGCTGCTTCATAATACTTGTGGGTGACAACCCCACAATTAAAGCAAATCAAAATCTGTTTATTTTTGGCAACATTAAAAGATAAATCTGATGGACAAAGGACTGACCTTCACTGGATCAGTGGAGTTGTATGTATCACCAGGATATGTGAATTCATGCAGTCAGAAATGCATTTTTAAATACTTCCAGCAGCAGAGGAGAAGGATTTTTCTGTGCTTCTAAGTGAAAAAGAGCTGGTTCTTGTAACTGTTTAGAAAATGTCAAAAGTTTGCTGCCTCTTTTTCAGTGAAGCATTTAAAATCCAAATGCATTCTTGAGATTGAGTTCGCTAACCCGTAGTAGCTAAAGTTTGCATGTTTAGTTTTATCCACCATGTAGTATATAGCTTTCATGAAGCATCCCACAAGTCTTACCCATCACTGTCTCTTACTTTGTGCCCTTGCTTGGTTGTTCATGTGAGTCGTGTTGCATGGCTTTCTCAGGGCTTGGTGAGCACTTTCGAGATTAGCAGGAATTTCACCTCTAGACATACCAGCTGGGACCCAGAATACTGACAGAGGAAAACTTCTTCATCAATCTTCTTTTAACTCATTTAACCCCCTGCTGGCACTGTTTAATGTACAAGAAATCAACATGATAAAGTAGAAGAGCCCTGATTTTAAAGGAAACACTGCATCACATAGTGAACATCAGTTACAAATAGAATAGAGTAATACTTTATATGAACAGCAATCATTTTACTATAAGGTCTTAAAGCAACCAGATATCATTAAGCTACACCAAGAGACACATTTACAATATAGCCTAATCTCATTCTATTTTATTGTAAATGTGCTGTTTGTTTCTTTGTTCCTCTAGTTCTCTAAAGAGTGTAGGATGGAAAGCAATAAAGTCAGTTTTAGCTTGAGCTAGATTCATAACATGCGATATTCATAACAGCTTCAAGAGTGCTTTAACTTGAGGTAGCCTGTAACCTCTGCAAGGCTGGAAAACACAGCTTCACTGCAACACAAGGCAATCCAGGCACTTTTTCTCCATGTCTTTGTAGTTACACTAAACTTACAAATATGATGCCAAGACGTGCCTGTACAAGGGGAGGGCTGAGAAGAATGGGAGTAAGTAGAAAATATCCAAGCATAATGCATTACCACACATCCTTCTCTTACTTAACCATTATATTGTGCTGTACTAGTCCTTAGTAAGATCATTTGGCTTTCTCTTCCCAGTCTTTTGTTTTCCTTCAACTCTTAGTTTCCTCTGGCAGACAAGGAAAAATCAGACTGTAAGGAGAGGCCAAGTTATCTTTAGATTTACCAGTGTCAAGAAGTATTTGTAGTCTTCTGAAAATTTAACCATATAATTCTGAGATTTGAATCGTTGCAGGTACTTGCCAATTATTGTCTTATAAAGCCTAAGAAAAGTTACCAGGTTTTCATGTTTTGCTCAAAGCTCATAAGAAGGATAACAATCTCCAATGCGACCAATTAATGGGGTTATTCTCTTAGCTCCGAATTTATCCTTTCACCTTCAGTGACTCACTGAGTGGGATTATCTTCTAAAAGCTTCTGATCTAGTTTCTGTACTCCTGAAGACCTCTAGGGTTCAGAATACCCTCATTTTGATGGTGCAAGTGAAATTTAGCATCCCACGATACTCCCATGTCCTTTACAGCCAACTTCTTCCATCTGTTTTCTTCTCCAGCAAAGTAGTTAAGCATGCTAAGAATGAAATGCTTACACTCAATTCAAGGACTGACTTGGTTCATTCCTCACTATCTTACGCTGTGTGTAAGGTGTTACTGAATGCATAAAGTATTATTCATTGAATTACCACTGGTCATCTGTGGCATTTTAATCCATTAAAAAAATCTCTCTTCAAGAGCAGCTCTTGTAGCAGGTTGGGGAAAAAAAATCAATGGGCTCTTTGCTATCAGGTCACACAAATCTCTTCATGATAACTGCAGCTTCTCATTGAATGTCAACAGTCTGTACTGATTCAGGACTATGTGAACAGAAATGAGCTTAGCTACAAGTCTGTGACAGAGGTTTGAAAAGATGTCATGAACATCTGCTCTAAAATCATCAATCCCTTTGAAGTATAGGAGATTCCCACCACATATTACTTCTTATTTCCTTTTTGTTAGATGGTCCTGACAACTAGAGAAACACAGGTCTCACTATTGCATGGTCATACTAAGCTTTCTGGGAGATCCTAGGAGACTATTGAGGGAGCTAATTTCCTACCTACTTTTAAAAACCATTCTAATCTATTTCTTTAAAGTACATATTACACAGTCACAAATATAGATTTTCAAGAGGCCAATGAATTGATCTCTTGCAAAAATAAGCTCAAAGAAAGGAAAATGTCTGTATAGGAAGGTCTGTGTAACATCTATGTATTCACTGTGCACGCCAGATCATGCTCCCTGTCACTGTCAGAAATCTGCTGCTGCCCGCAGGTACTAGTCCCCTTTTTCCCACCAAGTTGTTTTTCTCTTCAAGGGTCTTCTGACACCTTTGTGCATGTTCCACATCCTTTGTGGGGCAGAAACTGGCAGCTAGAAATGTCTGAAGTGTTTTCAGCTCAGTGGAAATGAAGGATGAAAACATGAAGCAAGCTCATGCTGTTGTTCACATGAAGTGATTTTCTGTATTTGATGATACAGAGAATATTATCAAATCACCAGTTATTTTTGTAGTATGTTTTCTCTACAGAGCATAAAATGGCTAAAAATTACAAATACTGTTAACTGGAGCAACCATCTCATGAGGTCTAAAATCTAGTTAATTCTTAATGGGAGAATACACAGCCAAGTTAACAGATATCTAACATCAGAGCACTTGGCAACACTTCATTTTCATTGCACAGTCAGAGTGTGTGAGGCTTATTTATTAGACTAAAATCAGGACAATTCCTGATATTCTGGAATTACCATCTCTGGTAGCCTGTCTTGGCTCTAACTCCTTGATATCTGCAAAAGTATCATTTAATTCTGAGTACCAGAAGGGTGTTAGGAGCACTGAGAAAATACATAAATTGAACTAATAGTTGAAGTTTATTTATGGCTTCTCATTATGTGCAATTTTAGCAGTATGTACTAATTTTGAACTGTTCTGCTTTGGGATTGAAGATAAATTTATCTCTGTGCTCTAATACAATTCCGTCATTAAACCTGATCTGTATTCCTTACACTTTATTATTTAATCCTTATGTTGTAAATTTATGGTTTGAGAAAGCAAGAGCTGTGATGCTTATGCTAGCTTCTCAGTCAGGTCTATGTAGCTGCCAAATTACCAGTCACGTTGTTAAGGTTAATATAAAACAAGTGAGAATTATATTTGGATCATCTCTAGGTCTGGCATAGTAGGTCCCATGCAGTTGGTAACATAGCACTGTTCTACTAAATAACAGTATGTTTTAAAAGTGCTGTATAACTTCCCAAATAACTGTATGGAAGGCTCTCTGCAGGGTTAAAAAGAAAAAGTGTTTTTTTCTGATTCTGAAGAAATAGACAATTAGACTGTTTCTTTAAAAACTGACTATCTTTGGGATAGATTGCTTTTAAGACATTAAATAACTGCCTAAATGCTTCATCAAATATTATAATAAATATCTCAAATACAATGAATATAAAATCCTTTCTTCTGAAATTTTCCTGGAAATTATTTGGCACAAGATTCAGTAACTGCACTAAACTTAAATCCCACAGATTTACCAACTTATTCTTTGAGCATTGTGCACATTCTTCTAAGTAATCTGGTTTAGATAGACTGTGAAGATTTATATGAAAGTATTAATGGAAATAAGTGACATCTATTACTGATTATAGAGGTTTGGGTTTTTTTAATATTGTTCATTAGACATGCTTGAGGCTACCCTTAAGGCTTTTGTCTCCTCTTGAAAGGATGCACCTTAGAGCCTTTCTGATTTTCTCTTGTTCAAAAGGGCCATGACTACAAAAAACAGGAAAAAAAAATCAAAAGATCATCCAAGATTAAAAGATCTATGCTATAATTAGTAATGCTTCCCCAAAAGTAAAGCATATAACAGCGCATCTGGAGAGTGCAAAGGGTTTTCAGAGGCTGTCTGATCGTATCTTGAATGCTCTGATTGATGCTACTCGCAGACACTATGTCAAGGGCTATGAAAGAAGTAATTGCAGAGTTTCTATTTGTCACAATATTCCTTGATGGGATTTCTGATGTTAGCAATTTGTCACAGTGGTTCATTGTCTTCCCGGATTTCAAACAAAATGGAGGTGCCAGAGAGATGATGATTTGCCTTAAGAACATGTCAGGACTGTGTGAACAGATTTATAATGAATATTGGGGTGACTGCTAAGGGGGCAGGCGTTTGACAAGGCTCTGGCCATAGGTAGCAGAGCCAGCTGGTTGAGGAAAGAGTTAGTGGATCCCGCAACACCCCTGTTCAGAATCCTGTTATCCCCTGAGATCTCACCTCAAAAGTATGATGTTCTCTCCAGCTAAACCATGCATACTATGAATCTACTCAAGATTTGTTAAGTAGTGAGTCTCTCTGGGAATGTGATTGTCATGGTATTTTCCCCTCAGCTTACAAGCTATGGGGAAAGGTGTCTCTGTTACTCCCTGAGACATTTCTCCACACAGTATAACACAAAATAATCTGCTTAGACTTATAACTTTCTATCATGGAGTAAACCAAATGTAATTACTCATAGGTTTTCCTGCAGCTGTAGAGGGGGATGATATTGGTGGTGGGGGCACTGAGCTAGCCCTTGGGTTGGCTGGGCAAGTCTTACCTCAGCCGTAAAAACCCGTTTACAATTTCTCTCATGCTACCTGGTCTTTCCCTCTGCCTCACCCAGAAAGGGATATAGTGGGGACAACAATATTTTGCTCCTCTTATTGTCTTCGTGTAACTTATTTGCATTAAAAACTCTTTGATGCATAGACAAGTCCTTATATAAATATGTATTGCCTAGTATAGAGGGATCTTAACTGTGATGGAGATGAAGATTTATGCAGATGACAAAAAATAATATTCTTTTGTTTGGGGGATGTTCTGTATGGATTTAACATGAAAAAATATACAGGAGAGTCTATGAATGGAACAGCATTTGAAATCCGGGCATTTTTCATTAACTGTTCTGTTAGCAGAACAGCAATAACTGTTCTTCTAGCAGCTAACAATAGCATTTTATTGTTATTCTTTAACAGTTCATGCATAAATAAATAATAGGAAGGGTCACTGATCTGCTCTGGAGAAAGACAGCTATACCTCTTGTCATATCAGAGCATGGAAAAACAAGCTAATGATTAGACATGTCATTGATGGCAAGTTCCAGGCATAAGCTGCTATAATTGCTTTAGGAAAAATAGAAGGCAAATGGATTTAAGAGAGAAAGCTGACTGTAAAAGCACATCTCGGTAAAGTGCCTGGGCAAGCTCAGGCAATGCAAATAAAGGCAGAAATAAAGGAATGGTAAAAAATAAACAGTAAAAAAAAATTATGTTGTAAAAGTGGAAAAGTATTTTGTCTTCTTGCTGGGATAGTCAGAGGCTTACACAATATGGCCAGTGAGCAGGACCACAAAATCAAATGTGGATTAAATCACTCTCCTGTGCTGATTTACATTTCTGACCATAAAAATTAAACTACAGGAAGAATGAAAATCTGGCCTGAAATAGAGGTCCTTGTTACCCTGAAAATTTCTGTGCACTATATATAACATGGATGCTTTCATTCTTAGCAGTACATATGTTTATTCTCAGGTTGCATATTAGTCTCTAAGGAGATCTGCTGTGACTTTCTGCCTGCTGACTGAGCATTTTGAACTGGTGTATTGGCCTTTGCAGCCACCACTGCTGCAAAGAAGCTGAGACAGGAGTTCATTGGGGGCATCCAGTTTAATCTGTAGGATACACCTGGAGGTGGTTTATCTCAGGAGCAGGGTAGTATGTCAAATAATATATAGTACGTGGCTGCAGTTTGCAGGTGAGAATAGGGCACTGTAGGAAGGCATGCTGTCAGGCAAATAGCTTAACTGATTTCCCAGGAGGGCTGAGACCCTGCCCTTCCAGGTATGTGAAACAGGACCATGACTCCTCACAACAGAGAAACCCTCCTTTCACTACCTGCTCCCTCAGGGGTGCTCTAGCAATAGCATTTCTGAAGCTCATGTGTGAATGCTCCATAGCAATACCAGGGGACATATGAAGGTAGACAGATGTAGGTAAGAGAAAACAAAAGGAAGGTTGATAAATGATGAAAAATACAGTAAGGATTTTGAGAGAAGATTCTGAAAGAAGAAATGGGATAAAAAAAGTGAGCAAAGCAAACTAAACATCACTGCAGAGACAGAACAGAAGGATAAGTAGTGGTAAAGCAAAAGAAAAGTAAGGGGAAGTTATAGCAGGAAATTTTTGACTCAAAAGCCTGTCATGGTCTGTTAAAGGAAGGAAAAGGTAACAGTGAAAACAGGAAGGGAAACTACCAAAGGGACAACACTGAATAAGATATCATGAGAAAAGCTGGTCTGTGTCCAGTGACTATGTTATTTTAGCACTCAATGTGTCTTATCAAGGTGTTGTAAATAATTTCTGACAAATATATTTTTGGCAGAATTTGGTTATCTCTTATGATGTACAGAAGTATATATGGATGAATACAGAAAAGTCAGCATGATAGCTAAAAACAAATTGGAGTACTATTTCTTTCTGCTGTTTGTATAGCTTAAAGTCATAGTTACTGAAAAAGGCTTGTCAGTCTTTAATTAGAAAGCTGAGTGTTGACATTACATTCTTATTTTACTGCTTTCGATATTAGGAATTATAGCCAGAATTTTACATGGAAGCAATATGTAAGCCCAATATCGTTTTTTCGAGATCTGTGTGTAGAAAATTCTCCATTATGATTATGTTCCTACAAAAGGCACAGACCCTATAGTACCTAGTCTGTACCCCATGGACTTGTGGCACTCACTAGTGTTATATTCATTCTCAGTTAATTCAAAATAAAAGTCTCAAAAGAAATTTCACAAAGGTAGTGCTGATAATTATTTTTGTTAAATTACTAATTTTTTTTTCAAAGCTGACTTTTTAAGGAGATATTAAATACTTGCGTACAACAGCAAATACAATCTCTGAGCTTGCCTCCTCTGCCAGAGATAATTAACTCGGGAGGAAAGGTGAAAACTCTTTTGTGTGTGTTCATATTGCAGCTCCTCATTATTCCACAATCTCCACATGCACTGAATGGTATCAATCGTCTTTGTCCAAATGCATTTTGGAGTTTCATAACAGGCAGATAGGAGTAGTTAATGATGTCAGTATAATGGATCGTATTTTTTAGTGCCAAGCTCCCAATAACTTTATGTTTTCTGTCTTTCTCACCTGCAATCTATGGGAGAGAAAAAATAGTTTGGGCTTATCTAGAAGATGAGGGAAAATTCCAGACCAGGCTGTCACGTACTGCAGCGCCATCTAACCAGACAGTGATAAAACTGAATAGTCTTATCTATAAATCACAATAAAGCTTGACACAATTCACCTCTGCCTTCAAAGCCTTAAGAGCGGTTGGATTTTCCTATTAGAAACAAAACCAAAATGTATTTAGCAGAAACATCTTGTGTCTGGGAGAAATAAGCATGTATCATCAGAGGACTTTCTGCGTGAATCCAAACAAAAAATCTATCTTCTGTTATAGTAACAGACAAAATGGAAATGGAGGATGTGTGTGGAGATTCAGATTCCTAGTGGAGTAGGCTTCTGCCCTTGTGACTTTATAGGACACTGTTCCCACAGGGTCCTGCCCAGGGCATCCAAGGGGGAGGCTCAGCTTGGTGTCAGAGTTGCTTCTGGAAGCCCTGGAACCCTCCCTTGTGTGCTGGGGTGCTTTTCCAGGAGTGGAGGGCATACTGTGAAGTAATATCCATTAGCACAGTCAGACATTGGCAAAAACAGCCCTGGGGTAAAATAAGGAAATGCTTGCTGAAGAGCTGAGCTGAGAATGGTCTCATAGCCAGGGCACCCACAGATTTGTGTTTCCGGCAATGAAGGCAAGTATTCACATTGATTTGCCTCAAAAATCAATCTGTATCTCAGAGAACAACACAATTTACCAGTAGAGTGCCTGCTGTGCATCCTAAGATGCCTGTGCTCCATGCTCTTCTCCTTTAAGTTCAGTTGTTGCTTTCCTCCTGCATCTAGCCCTACTATATACATGATAAGGAGCCTGTGTCCCTCCTTGGCCATCTCCTGGTGTGATTTTACTTCTCATCCGAGGCCTGGAAAAGGATTGACATCAGCACTGATCATAGAAAGGGAGAAGAGATTATTGTAGAGGAAGAAGTGGATATCTTTGAAGATCATGCTGTTGAGGTGAGAGTAAAAGACACAGTGCAAGCTAACATATAGAAAAAGGTTTTTTTTTACCGGGAGCATGAGGCTTTTGGTGACAGCAACAGAAGACAGGGCAAGCTGGCCATTGTAGGATCATACCATATGGGATAAAACTGATTTTTATCAATAGAGACATTGTGCAATACCCTGAAAGAGGGTTCATGTGGAGCACTTCTAAAAGTGGAAGGATTTCTTACAGTAAAGCCTTTCAGCCTGGCAGTGAAGGGCCTGATAGGTGGTGTAATTCTTCTCTTAGAGATAAAAATGGCAGGCACTTGCAGAAGCTTCTCATGGTAACAGGCAACACTGGCAAGAGACCAGTCTCAGATTTATGTTGGGAATTAAAAAGCACTGCCACAATTAAAAATGGGTCTGAGCAACTTCCTAATAGGACTAATATGGTAAACAATGTAGTTAATGTAGACCATAGTATATTTATATGTGTACTTCAGGAGGTAGTTTTCTGAAGAAGCAGAGAAATAGTCCTGGTGAATAAAGGAGATTCTTTTTTGTCTATGGCCCTAGAAACAGGCTATCAGGTCAAATATATCTGCAATATATTTGAATAGCCCAGAGTTTCCACCGAACCCAAGCTCTTCCTCAACTTTTATTGTCTATAAATGCCACTGTGTCTTGCCTAATACTGTGCTCCTTTTTGCCAAGTGAAATATATGTTGGGTTGTGTTTTGGCATGGTAATGATTTTTTCAAAGGTTAAGCATTCTCTAATCTTAGAATACGATAATTTTGCAAGATTATTTCTCTTTTTTATTTTCATTAAGAGCAGCCCCCCTATGTTCAAAAGAAGCACCTCTGTTTATTTGGTAATTGACTGTATTTCATGTTGAAAATGATATATTGATTTTCATGTGAAATGATCTTTTGTGCTGCCGTTTAGAAAGAGGAGTTTTGGCAAGGCTCTATTAGACTTCTTTATATTATTGCTTATACTTCAGCTAGTAGAGCAAGCAGCCTTATTCCCAAGTACAAAGTGCCGGAACCATCTCATTCAACTCCAGTTCCTTTATTCTACTTTTTATTGGTATGGTCCAAAGTGTCATTATTCTGCGGGCCACTTTACTCACTGGCTAATGTTTAGTCAGTATTCCTTGCCTCTGTTTTTTTTTTTCTATAGAAACTGTATCTCTAGGTTTTATCAGCTTACAGGCTGCAGAAATATTGCATAGACTGCACTGCTATCTCTGAGTGTCACTGCACCTATAAAGTTTCTGCTTTCCTATAGCACATACATGCATTTGCAAACTGCTCCTTTGATCACCTTTAGCTTGTCCAAAGGCTTGTGAGGGAGGGAAGGAAGTGAGCTTTTATTTTTCTTTTATAATATTAGTTACTCTTGGTCTCTTTGTGTTAGCACATCTGGAGTAAGAGAAGTCAGCTTTCTGTCTGATAGTACTTCAGTCAGTTACCCTGGAAAATTACATGAGAGTAACTAATCCAGCAGTTTAATGTAGCAATTATATGGAAGCCAGTTATTTTCTGTTTACTGAAGCTTTGTGCAACTGCATTTTCATGAGTTCTGAGTTTTTCATGAGTTTGTGAGTGAAAATCAGGCAACTTATTTCTTGCATTCAAAAATTATGGAAGTTCTTTTTTCCAGAAAACTCTTCTCAAGTCAGTGAAGTCCCCTCTTGAGTTTTCTGAATATGTGAGGAATGTAGCCAGGGGAAAATAAATAAATAAATAAATATATATATACATATATATATATATAAAAGTATCAGGACTATATTTTACTTCATGATATTCATATTATTACTAGGTTTTTAATAAAAAATTACATATTGTAACTATAGAGGTGCTTTTCTGGAGCTCGTATTATAAGGTCTAGTAACCAGCAAAATATCAGGTAAATGTTCATGTTAAATGATGCTTCTAATCATAGAGATTTCCTGATTTCTTTTTAGTATCCGTGAAATATGCACTGATTTTAGACAGACTGATAGCTTAATATTCCAGTCTTTGTCTTACATTGCATTTTGTTTCTGCACTTTGTTAACAAGAATTTTGTACGATTGAAATGTGTTGACCTGGATGAACAGTGGGAGATTATGGTGTGGAAGTACCCTTCCTAGTGTTTGTTAATATTGTCTTGGAAAAAATGTTACGATTATTGTCCATTGTGCACATAGATTTAAATGGTTTATACCAGTTTCCTGAATAAGCAAGTAATGTGATTATTGTAAGAGAAAAGCAACAAAGTAAGACACAGTCTCTTGGAGAAAATGGTCAGGAAGAGAAGTCTAAGATTATGGACAGTGACAAAATCATGGACTAGTGTAGCTGGCAGTTCACAGTAGAGATGAAGAATTTCAGATGAATATTTCAGAGAACAAAATAGAAAAAAACCTGATTTTAAGATACATGGAATCAAATCTCGTTCTCTCAATGCAAAAAATTTCAGCTTTAATTACTGATGGTATCCAAGCTGCAGATAAAGCTCAGATAACATAACCCCTTTTTTCAGATGCAAGTGTGATAAGGGGCATTGCTAAGAAGGAAGAAAGCCAGCTAAATATATTCAAAAAACAAAGCACTGAAGTAAATTTCGCATTTATATTAGAAAATGCTTAACAGAGGAAAAATACCTGATTCAGATTGGAGGGGTCTATGTGGAATAATTGCAGTAATTCTAAATTGCAGTGGTTTAAGCAGGTAGAAGATGTGGCTGGTTTGACAGAAGCATCTCTTTCGAAAACATTCTTACCAGGCTTGTTCCCTTAGGCAATAGAGGAGATGAAAAAGATAGTATTAACCAAGAATTTAAGCCCTTCCACTAAACTGAAAGTAACAAGAAAAGATGTCCTTATAGAAAGGGTGGTTTGTCTATGAAATTTTCATAGACAGAAACTGAATAGTTCGCCATTGGCAGAGAGCAAGCATGTCTCTCAGCATGCAGCATTAGCTCGACACTTCCAGCAGTGCAACTCTTTAGCATTAGCAGTGGGAGTCCATAGAAGATGTTCCAGTGGATTCCCAAACATCCTCACTACTACAGCTAGCTGAACA
Organism: Forpus xanthops; assembly: GCA_032466535.1. NCBI lineage: Eukaryota > Metazoa > Chordata > Aves > Psittaciformes > Psittacidae > Forpus > Forpus xanthops. The sequence continues at coordinate 11,060 of JASSUY010046401.1, read as the reverse complement.
CATGATTAAGGTGACTCTTCAATGATTTTGCAAGAGGCTTATTCGCCTTATACAAGCAAACCCTGACATAAATATTGAGCAAAATGCTCCATGTCCTCCACCATGCCCAAAACAGCATTTCTAGATTTTGGTATCTTTCTCCCCCTTGAGTGTTAGAAACCAATGCTTGTTATCGAACCAGTATTGAATGTGCCATGTATTAAATTGTTGAAATGGTTTTCATGCCTTTCCTGCCAGTCATAGACGAGACTATGCAGCCCATAAATTCACAGACTATCAGACTTGCCAGTGAACGACTGACACGTTTGCTAAGATTATATGAATCTGGTTGAAAAATGTGGATGAAGATGGCCTGCAGAAAATTTGATGGGAAAGAATGCCCTTTCTTAGCAAGGTAATAAAACCTGTGAAAGGTCATTCCAGAAAAGAAGCAGTCAGGAATGTGAAGTTCTAGTGTCAAAAGAGAAGTTTAAAAGTGAAAATATGGGTGATTGTTCTCTAATAAATAAATGCGTGCATAGCTTAAATATGGTAAAATAGTAATCAGTCTCCTCAGAGGCATACAACAATTTCGTATTAGTTTTAGGAAGACCCTGAACAAATCAAATCCCAAAATGTATTCTTTTACACTTCTGAAGGCTGCATACAGTGCACGGGGAGGATCTGGGGAACATTTGTGTTGCTCTTTCTTGTGGCTCAAAGGGTATTCTGAGAGGTATTTCAAATGGGGTGCTGCAAGCCAGCCTACTTACCCACCACTCCACGCAGACCTGACTAATGTCATCTATGAGATGCATTTTGCATTAATAGCCATGTAGTTGTTCAGTGCTTGGGGCAAGGACTGTAGTGGTACTCGCAGGTACTGAGAAATTATGTCTTTGCTCCTTATACTACACATTCTAAATATATTTTGCCTCCAGTTCCTAATTTTGGCAGATACTTTTGTCATTATTTTAAGTTGACTGCACTGGGGATTTGGTAGTGATTTGAAATACTCAAAAACTGTGAATACCTGCTTCTATGAAAAATTACATTTTGGAACTTGGATAGCATTATGGTGTGTTACATGTTTAACTTAACACCTACATTCTCAAAAAGGTGTATTTTTGAGAGATTTTTGGAAACTAGACCTGAAAATTGAATGAATGACTAAAATAATGGGCAACTTATTGCTAGGTTTTTATGCAGAGGTTCCTCTGACATATTTCTGGGCTGTATCCCAGATAACTGTTTTCAGTCTCATTTGAAAGCACACGAAAATTGAAAAAGGTCTCAGATTTGTTTTTTTAGTCAAGAGATCATAGAATCACAGAATAGTTAGGGTTGGAAAGGACCTTAAGATCGTCTAGTTCCGGCCCCCCTGCTATGGTCAGGGTCACGTCACACTAAACCAATGCCACCCAAGGCTCTGTCCAACCCGGCCTTGAACACCACCACAGATGGAGCATTCACAACTTCCCTGGGCAACCCATTCGAGTGCCTCACCACCCTTACAGTAAAGAATTTCTTCCTCAGATCCAATCTAAACTTCCCTTGTTTAAGTTTAAACTCGTTATTCCTTGTCCTCTCACTACAGTCCCTCATGAAGAGTCCCTCCCCAGCATCCGTATAGGCCCCCTTCAGATACTGGAAG
>JASSUY010046400.1:0-12296 GCA_032466535.1 Forpus xanthops | reverse complement strand
GAGAAGAGAAGGCTGCATGGAGACCTCATAGCAGCCTTCCAGTATCTGAAGGAGGCCTATAAGGATGCTGGGGAGGGTCTCTTCATGAGGGACTGTACTGAGAGGACAAGGGGTAACGGGTTCAAACTTGCACAGGGGAAGTTTAGGTTGGATCTGAGGAATAAATTCTTTTCTGTAAAGACGGCGAGGCACTGGAATGGGTTGCCCAAGGAAGTTGTGAATGCTCCATCAATGGTGGTGTTCAAGGCTGGGTTGGACATTGCCTTGGGTGGCATGGTTTAGTGTGAGATGTGCCTGCCCATGGGAGGGGAGTTGCAACTAGATGATCTTAAGGTCCTTTCCAACCCTAACTACTCTATGATTCTATGATTTTTGTTTGTTTGTTTCTTTTTAATAAAACTGAAATATTAAGTAGCATCGTTCACCTCTAACTTCTCTTCTGTGGAAACTAAAATAGGCTGCCAGCATGTCATATGCTTCCAGCAGAAGTAGTAGCACATTGCAGGTGTAGTCTTCAGATTTTCTTTATTTTGTCTTAAAAATATCAAACATAATCTAGGCTGGGGTTTTTTCACCTTATTTTCTTGTATAGCCATTGCTAAAGGTTGCTTATTGTGTATGTACTTTTTTGCAAAGGTGACAGAGATCAAGAATATTATTAAAGAAAAACACTTTATGCTTAAAAATTTTCCCCTTTAGCATAAATTTAAATAGAAACATTTGCTGAAGGAAAAGTGGAACACAATGGACTTTTTTTTTCCTCAAATTATAGGCACTGACTGCTTTCTTTAAAATACTAAATATCTATGTACAATGAAAAGTAGTCTTAGATAACAGTGTTAATTGAAGTTTGTATTGTATCTGTATGAATTACCAAGGGCACAAGAAAAATCATATACAGAACATTGCTTGATGTTTTGGTTTCCTTTCTCCCCCTTCTTTTCACTTTTCTTTCCCCCCACCCCTCTTCTTCCTTCAAGTTTATTCAGTTCAACTGGAGAGTGCAAGAGCATCCCCTGCAGGAATATTTCAGCCACACTGGTTTTCTTTTTTACCGTGTTTTTCCTTCTGTTAATTTGTATTCTTCTTGCATGGTGCACAGTAATTTTGTCTAGAGAATTAGAGTGCGATGGCTATTGCAGTGGTAATAGAATTACTATCAGTGTTCTGAGCTGGTAAAAGGATGGTGAGTTTCAGTCAGAGGATTTAAAAACATGTGTTGAAATGTATATCGGGATCTTTTTTCTGCAGCACCACTTAGAGATGTATTTTTTTCTTTGGGACCATAAATGGAATCGTTTGAAGTCAGTAATTGCTGCTAATAAAGCTGACAGTAGAACTCTCTGAAAAAAGCACCTTTAGTTTTGTACATGGTAACAACATATAAATGTACTAGCGTGCATACACACATTCTGAAGTGACTTAACCATCTGTCTCTTCGTTCACTTTTGAATTCAATTGGAACTGTGATTCTCTAACTACAAAAGTAGTTATTATTTGCTATTTTATATCACTTTTTTTTTTTTCCAATATGTATTTTCTGACATAAACTCATCAGCCTTATTTAAACAAAAGGGAAAAAAGGAAAGATACCATCATTCAATGTCAGAATATTATATATTTGGCCAAAAAGCATGATTGATGTGTTGTACATTCACTCGCTGAACCAATAAAAGTGAAGCAAATGTGGACAGCAATTTTAAAGTCCTGATACAAGTGCTATGGATTTAATAATATTCTGAAGGCAATATTTTGATGAGCACAGATATAGTATAAAAAGTTTTAGTTATCAATTTATATTATAAAACTCAACAATAAAAATCAGGCAAATTATATCTTTTGTTCTCTGGAGGTGTTGATATTACCTGCATGTATTCTACCTATATGAACTATAAAGTAGATTTGTAAATCTGGCTTCAGCATAAAATGCCAGAAATTTGAACTGTTTCACCTTATTTCTGTGGAAAAGATCCATCCTCCTGGTTTAACTGAAACTACAGATCCTCTGAAATTTGTGGTCATGTAAACAACATGACTCAAATCACTCAATTGAAGATTATTTAATTTGGTTTAAGAAGGAGAAATTGATTATGGAATTGGGTATTTTTGTTTTCTTTCCCCAAACATCTTAGAAATACAAGGTCCCATATACAGAAGAATTTCTTTATTGAATATTCCTCAATGGAAAAATACCTGATAATGGTCTGGGACTTGAAATGGAATCCAATGAAATCCACAGGTTTTCTATAACATGAAGTCAAGTATGGACCATGATATGTCATAGAATTATAGAATCATAGAATAATTAGGGTTGGAAAAGAACCTAAGATCATCTAGTTCCAACCTCTCTCCCATGGGCAGGGACACCTCCCACTAAACCATGCCACCCAAGGCTCTGTCCAACCTGGCCTTGAACACTGCCAACAATGGAGCATTCTCAACTTCCCTGGGCAACCCATTCCAGTGCCTCACCACCATTACAGTAATCTGGCTTTTTCTTAGTCCTTATTTGGGGATGCTCATAAAAGGCAACTATTTGTATTATTTCTTAAAAAACCAAATCTGTTCTTAACCTCACAGATGGCTGGTAGTGGTCAGGGGTAAGTCTGCTGTCCCTTCTCTGGTTTTGATTCATTAGTATTCCCTGCACAGATTTGAAATCCTTGTTCAAGGAGAGCTGTTTGAATATCCAGCTTCCCATAGTACAGTGAAGTGTACCCTACCCCACTGAAGAAATTTTTTTATTTGTGTTTAAAAGAAAGTATTAGTTTTCAGACTATTTTGAACCAGTTCATGTGCTTCCTTCATATGTTCCAATATCATTGGACATTTTTTTATGATCTCATACTATTTTTTAGCCTCTTTGATTGACAAAATTGCCACATAACATTATTTAATCTACATGCTATAAGGGTTTCAAATAATTTGGCAGTAGTATATTTAGCTGCTGATTCTATTTAAATGTTAATTTATTTAACTGTCTCAGAGGTTTTTACCTTTCAAAAGTTTAGGTCAATTTTACTATCTTATAAAGTATTTTTTAGGCTTCCATATTCTATTCCATATTTGCATCTTTTCCTTTTATGCTTTTTCAGTTTCAAGTTGATAAGAATTGTAAAATATAATTGTGCTTTGTGTTGCATTAATAATAGAGGACTTCAGATGTCTAAATGTAGATGTCTAGTGTCATTTGAATGACCTCGGGTATCTGAAATACGCAGTTTATGGAACAACTGAACTGGCAGCTGGAGGTCAGTTGGCTTACTTTGGCATGTCCACAGCAGAAGTAATGTTGATATTTAGGTAGCTGATATTTACTTTGTAAATTATCAGATTTCTTAATGATCTAGTGCCATTTTAGGCTTTGTAGGGTTTCCCACTTGGGATCCTGCTGCTATTGCAGATAGATGCAAGTTTCAATTCAATTATTTGCCTTGTACACCTTTCTTATGTGTGTCTTAATTTGGCAAGATGCAAATGCTACCAGTTTTCCATGTTTGTTAACATGGAAAAATCAGTTTCTATGTTGGCAACTAATGATTCCCAAGCCGCTAAAGGTTTTCAGCTTCATATTGTAGTTTCAGGAGTCTTCACATAAGCAGATGTTTTAAGTTTCCAGTATCTATAATAGGGAGTCAGTAGTTCAACAAGGATCGGTTTGAGCAAACAGACTGGATTCACGTCAACAAACAGTAGTCCTCTATATATAGCTACCTGTGTAATCCTCTAGACTTTACTGACTTTTTGACTGGGATATTAAAACGTTTGCCTAGAATTGGATGTGCAGTGTCATTTCAAATATTGCTAGGCTAAGATAGCACATAGGTCTAGCATAGCTAACACAAAGCTGATAGGAGACCCATACTTCTGTACCACCATCTGAAAGCCATGTGGGATAATCCAGGATTCCTCATATGTAGGTGCTCTACAGTAGCTCTAATGGAAGTAAACACTTGTTTATTTTGACACTTAAATTTAGCTGTCTATAGTCTGGAGGTAAATTCCATTAAAAGCGTGTTAAGTATTATTTATTTATGAAGATAATTATTACTTATTTTATTTAAAGTATCTCTTTAATATTCAAAAAAATCTTAAGGAAAGTGTTCTAACCTTTAAGACATCACTTGAACCTTAATTTGTCAGGCTGGGTCTGGATTCTCAAATGCAACATGTTTTATGGAACAGAAACAGACTACAATAGCTCTGCTTCTTCGTCCTCAAGCTTCAAAACTAGAAAACATAAATATGTCCCTACAAAACTGGACAAAATAACAGTGCAATGTATTATCATGGTTCTAGTAGTGACTGACAGTGGATGACTAGTAAATAGGAAGGGTAATAGTTTCTTTGTCTGTCTATCCTCAGAACACTTCAGTGATTTACAAACCAAGGACTTTTTGAGTAAAAAGTGAGGCCTTTTTATTCTGTAGGCACTGATACATTTTTCTTCCCTAGATGTGATTGTTTACTTGGAAACAGCATTGATAAAAAGCCTTGGTAGTGATCTCTGCAATAGTGTTCTGTGGTAGACAAGTTCAACAGGAAAATTGCATCTAAATATGACTGAAATTGGACATGTCACTGTAGATAGGAGTTTATAAGGGTTTTTCTTTCTAAGCAGTATTTAGCAAGAGGGCCAGGTGGTGATGCCATTTTGGACAGCCTCAGAGAAAGAGCTGTACTACTGTCATTTAGAGAGGTAGATTCTTGCTTTAGAGACAGGCACTAGCAGCCATATGACAGATACAAGCTGCTGTTTCTGAAGGGTTTAGGGATTACAGAGCCCTGTCGCACATTAGAAATCCAAGGGTGCAATGCACCTGTTTCTAGTGGTGAACTGACAAGATCAGATACCTGTCACTAGTCCAGACAGTATTGTCAGTTCCAGGCCTCAAACATCTTTTTTCTGCTGGAAAAGAAGCTGTTCCATGGTGAAAAAAAAAAGAAAAAAAAATCAAACCCTTTTTCCTGACAGACTTTTGTTTTGCTTTGTTTTTTTCTTGATTAAAAAAAAAAAAAAAAAAGCAGAAGCTTAGAATCTTCACAGTGGGTTCAGGGAGGAAGGATTAGTGCAAGGCTGGAGGAGGAGTGCTGAAATACATTGCCAGTTTCTTCCTGTTTGGTTGGGGTTTTTTTCCTGTAGATGTCACCACCTCACAGATGTAAGCACCACCAGTAAAGAACATAATTGTTTGTTGTTAGCTTCAATTTTAATTTTCAAAATGAATTAAAAACAACAAACAAACAAAACCCCCAAAAAAAAAAAAAAAAAAAAAAAAAAAAAAAAAAAAAAAAAAAACAAGCAGACCTCTCAAACCACCTACCTACATGAACTGTTGGAACAAGTGCAGAGGAGGGCCACGAGGATGATCAGGGGACTGGAGTACATCACGTATGAAGATAGGATGAAAGAGTTGGGGCTGTTCATCCTGGAGAAGAGCAGGCTGTGTGGAGACCTCATAGCAGCATTCCAATACCTGAAGGGGGCCTATAAGAATGCTGGGGAAGGTCCCCTCATGAGGGACTGTAGTGAGAGGACAAGGGGTAACAGGTTCAAACTTAAACAAGGAAAGTTTAGATTGGATCTGAGGAAGAAATATTTTTCTGTAAAGATGATGAGGCACTGGAATGGGTTGCCCAAGGAAGTTGTGAATGATCCATCGCTGGTGGTGTTCAAGGCTGGGTTGGGCACAGCCTTGGGTGGCATGGTTTAGTAGGAGGTGTCCCTGTCCCTGGCAGGGGGGTTGGAACTAAATGGTCTTAAGGTCCTTTCCAACCCTAACTATTCTATGATTCTACTCTCTCCCCTCACCCTCACTACAGAAATGGAGGTACAATAACATATTTTAATTTGATTTAATTTTTGTGGATTGTGTCTTAACAGCAATTAAGACCCTGTTTTTCTAGCTGAGTTTCAAAATGCTGTTCCTAATTTCACTAATTTTAAATTAAGATGATAAGTTTGCTGTTGTCTTGTACCTTCAGGAATAGTGACACAGCTTTTATTAGTCTTTGCATTAGCACAATTCAGGATAGCAGTCCCTTAAATTCTGAGTTTAAATGATTAGCCTAGTGCAGTTGCATTCATTTCCTAAACATCTAGCAGCTTTTAAAGTTATTGGTTGTATTTAATTAGTAAGTGGCTCATAGGCTAAAATGCTTATGCCTGTAAAAATCTTGATGGCAGTCACATTAACTAAGAAGTCATTTGGCTCCTGTGGCTTACTCTTAAATATTGAACTACTGGGGAGAACAATATCTCCTATAGTAAGAAGCATATACGGCAGCAGACTGAACTAGCTTTGCATTTAATTGCAAGACAATATAAATAATTTATTTCTGTCATTTTAGAAATATAAAAGCCAGCATATTTTAATATAAATGACCTACACTTTTTTCCTCTCTCAGTAAAATATGCACTCAGTGTATTAAAAAAAATTACTGATTTTAAATGTTGCCCATTAGAACTCACCATTCAGATTCCATGACAATAATGCCTTGGGAAAAACAGAAAATTCAGAGAAGATATCTGGTCCAAATAATGTTTCACATTATATATATATATATATATATATATATATATAACCCTTAAACTCATACCCAATTAAAAATATAAATAAATAAGTACATGTACGCACCCAGAATGATGAGAAATAAAGCTCTATAAAATGTTTTCTGGTTCCTCAAAAATCCTGTAATCAGTTCTCAGTGTGTGTAACCTGTCCAGTCACATGCATAGAGACATACTCTACTGGACCATGTCAGACACCTTACCTTTTGCACCCTCAGTTCTCTACTGCAGCTTCATTCCTACCTTTGCACTTCTTTTGTTTAGCCTATAAATGTTGGGTTTCTGCAAGAAGGTGAATCAGATATCTAAACTTCCTTCTGCTCTGATCAGATACACCTTAATACTTACCACTACTGTGCTACAAATACCAAGACTAACTCCAAACAAGCTGATACATTTATACAGCACATTGAAATGAAGAAAACAAATTATCATTGAAATTCGTGGTGGAAAATTTGTCTTGCGTTAGCATACAACTGCACCACAGGTGATAAGCCTTATATGTTAACTTCTCCAATTCATACACAAGTAATACAGAAGATAAAGTTACTTTTCATCCAGCTCCTGATCTGGTTTATTCGTATTTTCTACCTTCCCTGTCTGTTAGATCAGCATTAGCATCATGCCTATCTTTGACAGGGATCAATAAACAAAATCTTAATCTCAGCTAAACCTTTAGGCTTATAGACATAATGCAGGCTCTGAACATACTGAAGTGAAAGCTGCCCTTTTTATTAAAGGACTATTGATAGAATATGCCTCCTAGTTTAGAAATGAACTAAAACTGAAGAATCAGTGGCACTCTTTTTTGTGATCCAACTTCTATAGTAAGTTTTAAAATGTAATCATATAATAATTTGAAATATATTCATATTAAATGAAAATAATCTCTCTTGTTTGAATTTTTTAATTATTACCATATTGGAACAGAATTTGGCTTTTTTACATCATATATTTGTAATGAAGTCTAGTACAGTCACTGAAGCCAACTGCAGAAATAACTGGAGGCAAAAGTAGTATTGTAAAGTAACTGGAAATAAAGTAGCTGAAAATCTTAAAGTATTTAAAAATTATATAGGTTTTATTAACATACATTAGAAATGCAAGTATAACATCATCTATGGTATATTAAGAGATGGTCAGTAAATTATAACTTTTTTTCTTATGCCTAGTTCTTGATGTTTTCAGGATAGTGTCTGTATTATAATTGTCATTGCTTGGTATGTTATTTAAGTACCCAAACAGTTTTAAATCCCTAGGATTATCTCATGTGAGCTTGAGTACTGAAAAATTAGCCATGGGTAAACCTTATGTGACTCTAGTGCGTGTATGAGTCATACCAAGTTTTGTGGTGGAGGAACAAGAAATATACACAAGAAAGTGTTGTTTTAAAAACCATTTCTCTAAAGTAACAGACTGAAAGGTTGAAGACTCTAATTTCTGAAGTTAAAAATAAATGTACAGTAAGAATTTTCAAATAAACAGTCTGCATCTGAATAATAATAAAAAATCTGCATTCAGACTTTTTTTCATGCAGTTGCTTGACTTTTACTCCAGTAATATCAAACAGATCTTCAGCTTAAATATTAGCTAACACTTTTTCTGCTAGAAATAGAAATATAAGCCTTAAGATAAGGTGTTGGAAATCTGTAACAATATTAATTATTTTCAGTAAACCACTTATTTTTAAAATAGGCTATTAAAGAGTCATAGTGGCAAAAAGAACCATGCCTGAAAAGTACATTGGCTTGCAGATGTTAATTTTTTCTTTAACACCTCCTGACAACTAAATATAATAGCAGATTACATTATCCTGGATTCTGATTTTTGAAATAAATGAAACAGAAGTAGAATCATAGAATCACAGAACAGTTAGGGTTGGAAAGGACCTTAAGATCATCTAGTTACAACCCCCCTGCCATGGGCAGGGGCACCTCACACTATACCATGCCAACCAAGGCTCTGGCCAACCTGGCCTTCAACACTGTCAGCAATGGAGCATTCACAACTTCCTTGGGCAGCCCATTCTAGTGCCTCACCACCCTTACAGAAAAGAATTTCTTCCTCATATCCAATCTAAACTTCCCCTGGATAAGTTTGAACCTTTTACCCGTTGTCCTATCACTACAGTCTGTAATGAAGAGTCCCTCCCCAGCATCTCTATAGGACCCCTTCAGATACTGTCTCAACTCAGCCTTCTCTTCTCCAGATTGATCAGCCCCAACTTTCTCATCCTATCTTCATAGGGGAGGTGCTCCAGTCCTCTGATCATCCTCGTGGCCCTCCTCTGCGCTTGTTCCAACAGTCCCATGTCCTTTTTATGTTGAGGACACCAGAACTACACACAGTACTCCATGTGAGATCTCACAAGAGCAGAGTAGAGCAACTATGATCTAGTTGAGTACTCTTTACATAAAACTTTGCATATCTATAGTCAGTAGATAGAATCACTTAGACATGTTAAACTAACACTATGAAACTATTGAAACAAAATGTGAGTAATGAAAACCTTTTTTTTCTGTACAGTTATTTTTGTCAGGGGAAGAGACAGTTTGAGTTATCTTAACTGCAATGTGCGGAACAGGCATTCCCCATGTTGACCATCTAGAGCTGCTTTATAACAAAAGAAATAGCTACTTTCAGACTGTGATTTATCTTGCAATAATATTCAGGCCTAAAATAGGTCATATAACTTGAGCACTAGATACTTTTATTCTCCTCCTAATGACCTCATCTCTGAGCCAGATGTACTCAGGTACATGATTGTTTTATAGATGTCTGAAGTCACCTTAAAGGCAGACTATTTCCATCACAGGTATCTCTGCTAGTTCTTCCTGACCCTGGAACTTTCCATGTCCCCCAGAAAAAAAGAAAAGGAAAAAAAAAAAAGAGTTGATGAAAAAGCACCTTCTTCATAAGAATTCAAATAGAATTATATAGATGAATATGAATGTGATATATATTATATATTTTATATTACCAAAGAAATTGCCAAACATCTATTTGCTCACCTACATTAGCCATCATTATCATCTGCACAGCACCTTACAGAGATAACTCTATGAAGTCTGGAGAAGGCTATACCCACAGTGGCTGTACAGTAAAGTTCCATTTTTCCCAATGTTTTCATAGTAATATTAAACCATTTTCCTTGAATGGTTCTAGGTAGAAAAGTTTTGGTAATTAGCATATATCCACTTTACATATATGTATTTTTTTATATATTAACATAATAATTTGCTCAACATACTTGTAATAAAAAAAAAAACCAAAACTTTTCACCAAAGTATTATTAACTATGCATTTTTTAAGTGATATATAGTCCTTGTGGAAGAGATCAAATGCAGTTTAATGAAAGATGTAATTTCTTTATGTTTCTCTATACTTTGTAAATTGCTGGAAAATATATTGCTTTGGTTAATGTAATAGAAAAGCACTGACTTCTCTCCCAGTATGTCCAATTGTCCCTGGGTTAAGAGACACATAATGTCAAGTGATTTTTGACTAGCCTGACTTAGAACTGGTGTTTAAGTACCTTCAAGTGACATGCAAACTCCCTATGCTGCTGAAAGTTGAGACAGGCTGGAGCTGTCCCACTTCACATAAATAGCAATCAGAGCCATGGCTTAAATCTGACTCATATTTCCCAAGCAAATGCCTTAATCACTGGGGTAGAGACACAATCACTCATTTGTTCTGTCCTGGTGAATATTTGTTTATTTAAAATGGAGTAGCTCCAAAAAGAAAGGCAGAGACTGATGTAGTGTGTTTTAGAAGGCTGAGGGACCGTTTCTCTCTTGCTTTGTCAATTCCCCCTTCCTTAGCAAGTGATCCCAGCTGTTTGGCTTCACTACCTTCTAATTCATGACTGTTGACCCCACTGTCCCAGCATCAGAGCAACCAGGTGATGGCGTGCTCCCCTGGCTGACAGGTAAAGTCTTTTCACATATTCCGTAGCTCAGTTGGGGCCAAGATCGGAAAAGCACCTCTTCTTCTTCATCATGTGATGATGACTCCTGGTCAGATGCTGCCCCAGGTGGTGAGTACATTGCTTCTTTTTTTGCTTTTCCTCTTGCATACAGGGACAACTGGTATTGGCACGAGTTTGTCCTCTGGTTTAGCTGTGGTGATTATCACTGTGGTTTTGGTACCTGCATGACTTACGGCTCAAACTACAACAGTTCTTTTTGGCACCCAATGTGAGGCACGAAGGGTTAAGATAACAACAGGGTTATAGTCACCCTAATAGTCACTCATCACAATGCTGATTTATTAGCTCTCAGAGTTGTTGCTCTTGATTCTCGAGTTCATGATTTCAGCCTGTTTTACCATACTTACAGCTGGTATTTGTTGTCTTAGCATTTTTCAGATATGGGTTTTGGGTTAAGGTTCTTGTTTCATTGTACTTTATTGGAATGGCTTGCAATATGGGTGGGCTCCGGCAGCAGGGGTGGGCAGATGTGGCCGTGGACTTGTACCTGGCCATTCAGCTGCTCTTCGCTGTCCTGGCCCACGTCCTTGCCTTCATCATCATGAGTCTGTGGGAAGCAGCAGTGGGAGCAGCTCTGTGAGCTGTCAGCAGCCAAAACAGCCCAGAAGTGCAGCTTCAAGGACCAGGAGCCAAGACCCATGGTCGAACCCAGCCCAGCGGCTGCTGAACAATGGGAGGACAGGGCAGAGAAGCCAGGATCCAAGGCTGAGCCGAGTCCCATGGCTACCTAGTGGCAGGGCAGGCAGCAGCTGAGCCTAGCCCCGTGGTGGCTGAGAGCATCCCCTAGAGCCACCCACAGAGCCCCGCAAGCCAGAACCCCAGGAAGATGCAGGAGACCATGCAGCACTTCCCAGCAAGGCAGAGGGGGAAGATCTGGACTCCGACAAAGAGCATCTGGTAGTGAGAGAGAAAGCAAGTACAGCAGCTACACCAGAGCCAGTGACAAGTACAGCAGTGTCATTTGAGAATTCTGAAGGGTTTGAATGGCCTTTGGGTACCCTTGAGACCTGTCTGCTGATTGTGATGGGGATCAGCACATTGGCATGCATGCAGAGTGTGTTTTACCCACAAAAACTTTGTCTGGCACCAAGAGTTAAGCAGAGTCAGATGTGAGCCTTGTCTGGGGCTAAACTACTATCTAGGATGACCAAGAGATTTTCCCCAAGGCTGGACAGCCATGAGTGGCAGGGTGTGGGGAACAACATGAGTGATTTTTTAGCCCACTTGGCCCCTCCAGTGCTTTGGAAGCATTGAAGATGGAAGACAGCTGTATGGAGTCCCCACCGACAAACTGCAGAAACTTCTGAAGAGGAGGGTAAATTATTTTGAGCCTGGTGAGCCCATGATACCTCAGGCCATGAGGACAGAGATGCAACATACAGATGGACTCATAATCAAGGAGTGGACTTAGCAATGGACACTATCGCCCAGGTTATTCATGAGTGTGTACACTGCACATGGCCTCTCCTGCTCTGGAAGACTGTTACAAGAGATGGAGCTTGACATCATGGACCAAATGGACTCAGCAGCTTTGTAGGGATAGGTCCACGCACTAAGGGATGATCTCTCTCCCTCTGTGTGTTTGTGTGGATGTATACATATATATGTGATGGTATCTATTGTGCTCTTGCAACCCAGAAAGCCAACCACATCCTGAGCTGCATCAAAAGGAGTGTGACCAGCAGAATGAGGGAGGTGATCCTGCCTCTCTACTCTGCTCTTGTGAGACCTCAC
>JASSUY010046399.1:0-24022 GCA_032466535.1 Forpus xanthops | reverse complement strand
TGAAAATCCATAACACAGTGCTACACCAGCTACTGCTTAAAGAAAAATGACTGCTGCTGCTAAACCCATGACACTGTGCTAATCAAAACCAATAGCACTTAAATCCTGAGACGGCACCAGTAGGATGCTGATAGAGTTCTGTCACTTTTGACAGTTCTGTTCATATTCAGACCAAGTGGCAAAGGCTACAGATAACAGTAAGGCATTTCAGTAAGACTTCTGGCTTTGAGCTGGTGATGGTTATGTGCCTTGTTTTTACCGAGGTAACTCGTCCCCTGATTTGAAATGGAACACGTTTGTGTGTGTTGTAGGACAAGGGGTGCCTTTACATTGCTTTCAATTAGACAGGAAACAGTGCCTTTTTCTGCTAAATGGAGATAATAGTTGTAGTAAGCTCAGCCACTGGATACCGATTTTCTGTCTTGTAACTGGAGAGGTGCCTTATAGGTGTAGGTTTTCTATCCTAAACACACCATTTTATCATGAACCTGGTGCAGACCTCTCTGGTACAGAGTAGGCCTAGAGAGTCCAACTGTGCCAGACATGCACTCTATTGCCTGCTTTTCCCTTAAAAGCTCATTGTATCACCCTCACATCAGTAAGTCAGCCAGACCCCACATCTCTGTGACAGTACTCATTTAAGTAACTACTGAAAACACACGATTTCTGCACTGTGTCCCAAAATCGGGCAGTATTAAAGTGCTCAGAGATTAGGACTGTTTTGGAAAGAGGCTCCACAATCAAAGCAGAGGTAGTGAAAGAAAAAGTGCATTTTCCCTGGGTATGTTTGGGCCTTATGCTGTGCTGTAGCAAGGGAGTAATGGGGAAAAGACTTGCACAATGCAAGGCACTGAAGTCACATGCCATGTCCTGTTGTCAGGATGTGGCTCCTGAAGGGTAACTTGAAGCATTGGTCTTGGCGGTCTCAGCCAGCTCAGAGGAGCAGGTAGCTCACCAGTTCCTATGCCAAGTTTTTTTGGCAACTAGATTTTTTGCCAGTAAGAGACCTTTTCTCAGCAAAACACAGTCCTAAAAGAAGCAGCAGAACAAACCAAACACTGGACAAATGTGTGGAGCTATTACTAAAGTAAGTGAGGTCAAAATAGTCCAGAAATATCAGAAGTGCCTAAAGTTGGTTCTGTAGGCTGCTTACACTTTTCCTTACCAAAACAAAAAATAAAAGAAATTGATGTTAAGTAACCCTTGTTAGCACAAATCATTAATTTCTTGCACAGAGATCTAGCTGGGTGAAACTGGCTGGTACTACAATCCTCTACAAATTCTCCTTTCCAGTCCGGAAGGATTTGAATAAGAATAATCAGCAGGCATCGGCTGAAACTTATTGCATCCTCAAGACACTTTCTGTGGTTTCACAGGAATACAGTGCTCTATCCTAATTTAAAGTACTATGGCAATTATTAAAACTGTGACAAAGCTCACAGCATATCCGTGGAGGGACCTGATGCTAGTCCAGCTATCAGGTCTAAGAACAATAGAACTCTGTAAATCTTTGTAATCCCATTATGGAAATGAAAAGGGGATAAAAATCATCCCTCTGCTGAAGTCAATGACAATTTGTAGCGATGGCTTTTCAGCAGAGCCATCCTAAGTGTAGCAAGCAGACTTACAGGACAAGGATGTGCCCTCCAAGAAAGGAGACTACACAGGCAGTCAAAACATACGGCACTCATTTTGCCACTTAAAGAGAAAACTGAGCTGTAACCAAAGGACTTCCAAGGACTAAAAATACATTGAGACTCACAACTGGAAGTTTCTATGTATGAGGCAACCTGTGAAACTTACTGAAATGTAAATCATGCTATTTGCATACAATCTAATAATTCCAGCTTTTCATACAGATTTTATCCTATGGTTGCTAATTCACCTATAAGGCCATCTGAAGAACAGCGTACAGTGCAGACCAGAAAAACATGGGTAAAATTACATTTAAATGTATTAGAACTCATTTGAAACTCCTTGAATACTTAACACATGCTTGAACCCATCTGTAAAACAATAATTTATCTCTATTTTTCACTGAATTATTCATGAGCACACTGAATGACAAAAGACAGAGGAACCTGTGAATTCTCTTCTCAGGCTTTTAGACCTGAAACTTAAAAAAAGAAAAAAAAAAACACAAAACTTTTCCCTTTAAATATATATATTTATATATAAAATCAGGTACAGAGAGGAAAGCAAATATCTCCTGAAAATACTAAGAACCATTTGTCCTGATTCTTTTAACTAATGCAGCTAAGTATATCAGATATACTCTCACCCCAGACAGCCAGAGAAGGCATTTTCCAAACTGTATAAGCTGCTCAAATGAGTTTCAAGGTGGTGAGGGAGATGTGTGTGTAAAATTATGCTAGAAAAATCATGTGATTTGTGTGCCTGCTGTACCTCAAAAGAAGAAAGCTCCTGTACTTCATTTATTTGCCACTTATTTTATGTTAAGCAACTTCTGAACCCTTTCTTATGCTGTCATAGGTGGGAGCTGAGCTTTTTCAGTCATTTTAGCTGTCAGAGCACTGACAGCGCTGGCAGCTCTGACTGTGCACTCTGCCTATTTGAAAACCTTCTCCAGGATAGTTGTAAAAATAATTTATTTTAGTTTATTATTTCCTTTCCCTTAGAAAGTGATGCAGCCTAGTGATACTCATTTCTCCCTTGCCACATCCTCAGATCATTGCTCATTTGTTTTTATCTGATCTGGGAGAAAATCTACAAGTTCACATGAGCAAAGTGTACCCTCAGCTTTCAGTGCCAGCTATGTAAGTGCTCTATGATTAGTATCTTAGCTGTGGCCACATACACCCTACATGTTGTCATAGCTAAAAGTAGATAATTTTGTAGCCCTTCAAAAAGTGGCATAGGTTGTAATTAGGATTAGAATATTACTCCATGACCTGGCCTGGTCTTTGATCCAACAAACACATTGACATCATCTGTCTTCAGTCTGCTGTCTCATCATGGCAGTTCCAAGAATGCTGTCTTGAGATCAGCAAGCAATTCTGTTTCTGTTACCCCATCACCAGTTGCAAAAATACTGCTCTTGAAACAAGATCAGTGAGAAGTAAACCTAAGGCTGCTCTGCTAAATCCAAGGGAAATGGTACACGGTGGTGCCCACATTACTTTGAGATGGCATTTGGAAACAGGAAACTTTGTGCAGGCACATCTGGGCTAGATATTACTTAACAGATCCAAGAGAAAATATTTTTTTATTGCTCTTAGCAATAACCTGTAGGTCAGTAGTAATGCTGCACATACGCTTGCACATACAGTATGCATAAAGGACACACGGCAACCATCATAAACTTACCCAGAGCTGAAAAGGAAACAATCCAGCTTGTAACAAATGAAATTTCACCACAGTTCATTTCTCATAGATATTCCATTTCCTTAGCTTCAACATTTGAAAGACATTAGGATCAACAGCATCTATCACCTGTGGCAAGACACTTCCATCTGAATGACACCTTAGTAACGACACAGCTGGGTGTGGAATCTATTAGCACTTGCAGTGCAGAAATGAAACCATCAAGGGGGATTATCACTAAGCTGCGAAGGGCTCTACGCTTCTCATCATAATACTGAGGCAATTTGTAAAAACCACACTACTGGGCTCTACTAACGAACAGCTCTTCACACACATGCCTATGCTGATAAGGTATGTCATGTCAAGGGGCAAAGAGAAACACAATATTTTACTTCTCCATTGCCTGTCACATATATTACATGTCACCTAATGTATGCTTCCCACATGTATCTACAGGAAAGCTTAGCCTGAGGCCTATGATTTGTTTGCTCACAAATTACAGTTTTACATTGTACAAAGTACATTCTGCTAAAAAGACTGGTCAGGAAGAAGAAGGTCAGACTGCTTATATTTTTCCTCCCTGTTTCATTCTGGGTCAAGAGGATATGTCTGGAAGAAGGGATGACAGTACACCTTACTGAAGAGCGTTTAAGAATACATGCCTTTGCACATCCTCCTGGAGTAGAGGCTAAGCTAAGCTGTGAAAGGGTAAGAACTGACATGTAAGAGACAACATGCAAAAAAACTCAAACGTAAGAAGAGACTCAGACTACTCCTAGGAAATGTAGAGGAGACTGCTAGAAACAGCCCTAGCAGTTCCTGGAAGTGTCATTGATAGACCAAATCTTTCTGAAGGATCAAAAGGTCAGCTAAGGTTTCTCTGAAGAGATGGTAGAATTTTTGCAGTTCAGAAACAAAATGAAACTCAATAGACTGAAAAACAAAGATGAAGGAAAGGGTTCACTCTTTTGTCCTCAGCAAGGACATAGCTGGCTAAGGGTAAATATACCTGCAAGCCTTTAATATTTCTCACCAAGCACATCTGAGTTTTCTCTGTTTAAATAATTCCCCTTTTGCCATGTATCACTTTTGTTTCCTAATAAAATGTAGATTTAAAGACTTGAGAATCCTTTTGGACCTTCCTAGTTCCAATAAACAGTGGGGAAGGACCACCTCCGTGCTCTAGTCATGCTGGGCCCTGTCCAAATTGGCATGGTGTGTTCTGAACTCCAAGCAAGCTGAGATGAACTGAAGGAGACTCAGACCAACATCACATGGCTATGTCTGTGCTTTGGCTCACTCCAAAGCACTCTCATTTTGAGCACTGCAGCTCTCATGCTCTGGTACTAATGGAAACTTGCATGAATAACACTATGTTGCTTCAACCCTTTTGAGGCCTAATCCAGTGCCTACTGAGGTGAGATAATGCCTACTGATTTCAATAGGCTGTGAATTACATCCTTTATTTCTGACTTAAGAGCTCCTTTTATGTTCTTCTCTTTATCAAAAGGTTTAAATATGTGTTTTTCCCCACATCACAAATTCTGCAGCCAGTGCACATCCCTTGAATGGATCATACTTGTTCTAAAAGCAGCACCCACAGCCCAGGACACCCAGGCAGTCGGTATTTATTACTTCTGTTGCACTATGGCTTTCATTAAGAAAAACTGACACTTCACATTTCAGCTGGAACATATCTAACCTGCTATTTATTACGCATCCAGCATAGCAAACGCAACACTCTCTGACTCGTGCTCTACAGCACAACGATAAAACATTTTCTTATTCTTTCCAAACATGAATGTGCTGATCCTTTTTTCACATCCTTGAAAGCATGCAAATAGCAAGTGGGGTTTGTTAGTACCTGGAATTGAATTCTCAGGAAACATCAGCAGATGTGATCAGTAATGTGTGATCAATGTTCCACCTTTTGCCCTTAATTTCATCAAGTACCATATAACTGAGCAAAAAGTGCAGTTTGTAAAAAAAAAAAAAAAAAAAAGGCAATACATGTAACAATACAGTAGTAATTCTCTCTTCCATGGCCTGTGTGGTAGTTCTGATGGTCTGCATTCCCAAATCCATGTTGCTTTGATTACCAGGTTTCTGGGAACACACACCCAGATCCAGAAAAAAATACAACTACACACCTTGACTTTTGTTGCAATAATAAAATGTGCAGAAAAAAGTCTGAACACACCACACCCCAAACCCCAAGATCAAAGCTGATAGGGAAATTTGATTTATGACCAAAGACAGCACAACTCTATGTCCATCCCAAGCGCTTCACAGCCTCCAAGGGGTGTGAATCAGTGGGTGCTCCCTGGACCCTGAGTGGGGCTACGTAATAGCAAACAGGGTACTGGTCTGTGACATTTCCTCCAACCTTACAGTTCCTCCACTAATGCTGAGAGTAGCAGAAGTACTGGAAGTACTTCACAGGTGGCTGCAGTTTGAGCCTGGACTGACATGGCCACCTCCTTGAAGGCTGGTTACTAACACAGGACAGTGTTGGGACAAAGACAGCAAAGTTCTTAACTGGCCTAAACGCTATGGCAACAGAAACAGGCTGTAGGGGATTATGGCAAGTCATGGTCCTGCCAAATACAGCTCTTTTTTTTTTTTCTGGGGGTAGCGGGAGGTTGGTGTCTGTGTGGTTTCACAATGGGAGGTTTGCCTCTATGCATACGTTTTTGGATGGCAGGAGTTACTGCACAGTAAAAATCTAAGTTTGGCTTAGTTTCAATCAAAACCAAAGACCTTGTCATAATCTCCAGGTCCATCAACAAATGTGAACTTGGGTTCACTTGAAATTTGGATGAGAGCAAACCCTTTCTGAACAACCCTCTTGTCCTGCAGCAGCTAGGAGTATGCATTTGCAAAATCCAGGAGACCCTAAAACCCACAGCATTGTAAAAACCAGAAAAAGTTAGCAAACTGCACAAAGAAAAAGCACAGGTTTCAACAAGCGATGTGTGAGCCCAAGTGGATTTGATGTCATGTAAAGAAATGAAAATAAACCCAAGAAACTAACGTAGACTTCTTCAAATGTGATAAAAAGAACCAGGATTATTATAAGACTTGCACTTAACCTCCAAAGTTCAGCCTGGGGCTCTGCAGGACTTCAGAGGTGCCCAAGTGTCCCAGGACAGTTACCCAGAGCTAAATGCTGTGCTTGCCTGTAGGACAGCACAAATTCAGAGACTGCCACTTTTGCTTGCTTTCCTCGCTCTGTCAGCTTCTTTCTGCTGCCTTTCAAGAGCCATCATCTGAGTGTGCTCAATTTCAATCAATAAATTGCATTATGTGTTTGGACCCAGCAACCCTTTTTTTTCTTGTTTCCTCCATTCTTCTAAATCTATACCCTATATTTAAGCAATAAGCTGCACCAGGCAGTGGTGAATGAGTGATTATTGTGCTCTCCAGGTGCTGTTACGCAGTATGAAGCTAGAGGCCAGAGTACTTCAACACCTGAGAAGTGCAGTAATCCTGTGGAAATGCACAGGGTGGGATACCTTATTCTAGAATAAAATTTATACTCATAAATACAAGAAGCAGGGAACATTTGATATGGGTATAGTGCCACTATCAGCCAGTCAGAAATGCTACCCTTAAAAACATTTCACAGTTTAAAAATAACTCCAAATGATTTTGATACCCGTTTTCTTTTTTTTTTTTTACAAAGTTTGTCAGTAGAACTCAAACCACTTTATTAATATAAATTTAAGCAGTCAAACAGTGTTTCATTGACAGAAAGATCATCTAACCATACAGAAGCTGGAGAAAGCAGTCTAGAGGAGTAGGGTGCATGATGGGAAAGACTTTCCATGATTCTAGAGTAAGTAACTGACTGCCAGAAATATATATATAGGTTCCTCTCCTTCTCCTCTACTCATCACAGGACTATAATAACAACAGATATGCAAAACCACCACCCGTTTTCAGCCAGGATCCAGCCTGGCTTAACATCAGAGGTGACAGAGTGCATGCTGCTTTCAGAGAAACCCTGGTCTCTCAGCATGCAACTCAGGACTACTGGCAGGCAGCTGCCTGCAAAAGCTTTGATGGTCTTCTTCACTGTATGAAGCAAATTAAACAAAACAGTTCTTTCCATTTTGTCTTTAAATTCTAAAGATGCCTCCTTGTGCAACTTATTAATGACATAGCTGTCAAATTAATAAACTTTTATTTTGCAGTGGTAGCTAAGACTCGCTGAACCAAGATGCCATTAAGCACACTGTGTACACTTGAATATATTTCTTTATCCCAAGTACCTCCTAATCAAGAGAATTTAGGGAAAGAGTAACTAACTTAACTCGATTGTTTAAATCCTTGCAACTGTACGTATTATTACAGACAGTCCAATTCCAGCAGAAAAAAGCCTTCTCTAGTTGTGCTAAGTGCAGTCGCAGCCTACAGGTGTCCTAAGAATCCAGGAGACACTTGTGAGAACAAGGCATGTGCTCTACCTTATTTAGAGGTGTGTCCAAATGATGCCATTGCTTATTATGGCAGCTCGGGGTAGAGTGAGTCTGTTTATTTTAATGGAGTGGGCTTGATGTTCCTGCTACACAGCAGAGAGGAGAATTTAACCCCATAAACAAATTCCAAGAAGCATGCTTTAGCATTTTAACATCATGTCTTTTAGCAGTCATCTTGTCCTTAGTGGAAGAGCACACTCCTAGACCTCTTCTCATAAGTTACCACTGCTTCCCAGCTCACTTGTACCTCCTGCCAATACATATAGGTTGCTATATGCAACAGATGCTAATTTTCCCAAGTCGAAATTAGTACAGACAGTAATACAAGCACCTTGTCCTCATTCTCCTTTTCCCCCAAGATTACTAATAAAGAGTCAATTGCTTGGCTACTGATTGTACCATGTGCTGTAATTACTTGTTTAAATGATGGCAAACACATTAAACAAGTATTAAACAGCATTTAAATCAGTGCTCTTTGAAGAGTGAAAGACAAGCATTGGAGGCAGTTATTAATTACTAAATTAGTCCTAAAATTAGCATAACTTTTGAGAATTTTCATTTAGCAAAAATGTCATCCTGTGTTAAAATAAAACCTCAGAACAGCTTTTAGAGCGTTGAGCTCTATTTACAACCCCTAGATCCCAGGGAATTTGTAAGGAGAAAGATAATATGAGAAGCATTGCCTATAGTGAACTGAGAAAAACATAGCTCTCCCTGTCCCATCATGGGCTTATGCATAAGTACCTCTGTAAGTATCCAGCATAAACTGTTACTTTTTTTTTTTAAATGCCATGGGAAAAAGCAGCGTGACTCCATCAAACATAGCAATGTCACAGCATTAAAGCCTTGTCCCAGATAGCCAAGAAACCATAGTAGTACAACACGCACATGTGTTCACATAACCTCAGTGGTGTGGACAGGTGAGCACAGCCCCAAGAGCTCCTGACTCTTCTGCAGGAGCCACATGCTGCAGTCACCAAAAGCCTGGGAGCTCTTGGTGTGAGACAGTTTCCTCCACAGAGGACATACAAGCAGCTTTTTTATCATGTCTGACTAATAGAGATGACAACCTGTGAATTACTCCTGAGAATGTACTAAGAGGAATACCAGCAAACTAAAATACCTTCCTTTTGCACAGTGCCCTATAGATTCCTATTTCTACTGTCACTACTAAGACACAGGCAGAAAGTCTGCTCCCCATGATCACAAGGCAAAGGTTACTGAAAATAGGGTTTATGCCACCCACATTCCCATATGGAGTGCAGAGCTTGGCCCAAAGGACCAAGCTAGTTTAATGTTAACTCCAAATAAAAAAAAATGGATGATTTTTAACATCTTGAGATCCACTGCCTTTTCTTTAAATGATACACACTTCAAGAAAATACAACATATACAATAATTTCTACTTATAAACCTGTTCTGAATTCCCAACACAGTAAAGCACACATAACAATAGGGTGTGTCAGAAACATGGCAGCACCAGCACTAATTATTAACCAGTGTCAGTCACCTATCAATTAGAGGGTTTATTTTCTTGTGAGAAGGAAGTTTCTAGAATATCATGAAGCACAACACATCCCCTCCTATTGTTCTCAGTTGAAGGAGGTAGATTTGGATGATTGCTTTTTCCTGTTGCCTCTTAACACTGCAAATCAAACTGCAATCAGAATAATGAGGTGTCAGTGGTTGAAACCATAGCTGGTAGTACATATTGTCAGAGATTGTTCACACTAATCAACTAATAATGACATTGCTTCCTCCACCCTGCTAAATAAAATTCCCCTGGTTGTGCAACACAATTACTACTAATAACCATAGAAACCTTAGTGTGTTAAGGAGACTGTTTCAGAGATTATCTGGAGACATATTTTAGAATTAACTGGGAAGACAGATCTACCAGATGGAGATTATTCTTTAGTAATTAAGCAGAGATTGTTCCTGTGGGTGTATGGTACTTTCCAGTATCATGAAGTATTTTTCTTCTAATGATGCACCTGAATTAAAATGTTGATGAAGACTATCTTAAATATTTAAAGATTTTTAATGAATGGAATACAGTAATAACCATTCTTTAGTCTCAGAAAGAAAACCATAAGAAATTATACTCAATAAACAGTCCAATTAAAAGATTTACTATCACAGAAAGGATGATTAATACATACTTATTTTTTTAACGAGAATACATTCACTCCTCAAGAGAGAGATACCTCCTGACTATCAATAAAGTTCTTTAAACCATGCTGGCACAAATGCTGAAAATACCTTGTATTCCATAAGTAAGGAACTAAGTCACTTTGAAGACATCAGAAATTACTTGCTTATTGAGCTAAATTTCACCCAGATGCAGCAACATTTTTATACTGAGATGACAAGTGAGAAGACACAATTGTTAGGACACAAATGTTGCATGGTTTATTTTTGTCAACATTTATCAGAAAGAGAAAAAAAAGAAGAGACCAAGAGCTGAAAGAGCAAGTCAAAATCTCAAGGTTAAACAAAGCTTCCCAACGTCAAAAATATCGAAAAGAAGGAAAATTTGGCTTTTAGTTACAGCCAATAAAACATCCCAGTGGTATGGCTGACAATTCTATTCCAGAGGTCAGAAATGCAAGATATCTAGGGGCACAACTTTATCACCTTATCAAATATAGTTGAACCACTGTTACCAGCAGATTTCTTTAAAAAGGCTGACAAATACAACAAAGAACAGAGCATGTCAGTAACACCCTGATTCATTACACTAAAACTGCATCTCATAGAACGCAGATTTGAGAGCAGGTGGGTGAAATACTTCAATGAAAACAAGAGCCATACCAAATGAAGGAGAAAACACTTGACCAGATCCTTCAATCCAGTGAGATTTGACGGGTCCCTTACAATATTGCAGAGCAGCTTCACAGCACAAGTTGCCTTCAAAATTTAACCCTGAATGCATTTTCCCCCTTAAAATAAAATTTATAAAATTAAGAGATTATATTCAACTACATTTCTTCCCTGATATAGATGAGGGAGAAACGGAGATATTTCAGATTGTATTGTATAGTAACCTGGGCAGCAAAGGAGAAAAACTCTGAAACACCTGATTAAGCCTTTTTCTTTTTAGCAAAGTAATTAAAATTTTGCTTAACTTGAAGTACTTCACTGAACACAGTGTTTTGCTGAATCAGAGCTTTCACAAATCCAAACTTTTTAACAGTACCAACTGCAAGCCCCCAGACTTTTTCAGGCTTATCTGAACTGAAACCAAATGGAAAGCTTTCCAAGTTTTGCCCATTTCCTAACGCTTTGTGAGTTGTGACAGTGACTCCTGGGATCCAGATTTGGAAAGCATTTTGAATATTTTAAATCACAAATTTCCCCTTAAAGGAAACAGATGTATGCACATATTCACTTGAGTTCTTTATAATTTGAAACAGTATCATTCTAAACCAATCTTATTAGATACAGATGATCAAGTTTGTTTTCATCCAGGCAAACTGCTGTTCCTTTTATTCTTGTCCTTTGCTTCTAGAAATCTTTCTGCACAGCATTTGTTTTCTTGATGTGAGTAATTACTCTTAGTCTGCCATCTTGAGACAGACCCAGAAAACAGGCCCACTACTGCATCTAAATGAACCTTTTAAATAAGGCACGCACTGTAAACAATAGACTTCTGAAGGCTGGCACTCATCTATGTATTCTCTTTTAGATGTAACTATAGGTTTCTAACTCTATTATCCTCAGTATTTCACAGATTGCCTCTCTTTTCTTTACACATGCTGCCTCCATTGTCAAACTCGGGATGAACAGGCTTTATGAAATGTAGGATAGCTTGAAGTGCTTTGTGCATCATCAAACCAGGCCATTTTGATCGCAGTTTATTTCCACATCTGGAAGACTGCATGGAAGCACTTACAGATGCATTATCAGGAATCAAGTAAAACATTGGACCAGAATCAATGATCACTACGAATGCACAGATGAATGCCTACAGCAAATTAAGCCTTCAAATTATCAGCTTGCAGAGCAGTTCTTCTTGCTCATTTTCTTTGGTGACTGTCTGCATCTAACATCTGTTTCCAGTTATGGCACTAACAAAGGCTTCTCCTTTGACTATTATTAACACACAAGCTCAGAGTGCCACTGGGGTGTACTTATGTGGAACAGTTGGCAAGGGAAGTCTGACAGGACTGCTCATGGAAAAGGCAGTTTAAGTTGCATCTGCCTATTTACCCAGTTTGATGCTTCTCACAGCTTCAGGCTGGTGAACTGAAAACATGAGAAGCACAAGCAGTTCTGTGGAAAACTTTGAGAATAGGTTCAGTCCACAAAAAGAAAAGTTATTCTGAAAAAATAAACTCACACACACAATCCAACAATGTGCACAGAATTCCTTCATTGTGGAACTAACTTTGGGTATTTAGACTTTAATTCCCTAAGGATGTCAACAGTTTCTAAATGCTTACACTTGTATGAACTTGTGTCCTAGTACAATCTTAACATCACTAGTCACACATTGTCTGTCTCTTGGTATCTGACCACTTTGATCTGTTTTCAGTTCTTTTATTAGCCACCTTCCTTGAAATGTCCTTCCTCAGTAGGGAAGGGAAACAACCAACTCTTTGATTCCTAATAACCGACTAATTCAGATGACCATTTATCACAACAGAGACAGGACAACAACTGTGCTTGTTTGGGGGTTTTTGGTTGTTTTTTGTTTTGTGGGGTTTTTTTTTTTTTGGTTGGTTGAGGAGTTTATTCAGGTTTTGTCATTTTTAAACCTCTCCCTATTACTTACAACTAAGTCCCTCCATCAGTGATATTTTGGGAACATGGCATCTCTCATGATCAAGACCCAATTGAATATGGTCTCTCAAAGCAGAGAAGAAAAATCGCTACACAGTGCTCAGGATGCATTTGCTTCTTTCAGACACACTGCAAGTAATCCACCACTAACCTGCTCAAGGGAAATGTACCTGGAGAAGAAACGGAGGAGAAACTCTGCTCTCATGTGACATGTTCACAACTGCACAGTGCTATAGATGCCCTGTAGTATTCGAATTCCCTCCCCACCACTTGCAGAAGCATACTTCTTTATAACATGCCTACACAACAGCAAATGTCTGAGAGATACCCACTGACATGAAGAGCTGAGAAAACAGAAAACAGTCCATACAATTTTTTTTCTTAATATTTTTCTCTTTTTCTTAGTTTGATTCAGTAAGTTGTTAGCAGCATCAGTAATGCAGCTTTATCTACCATATTGGCTGACTTGCCCTTCCTTGTTTTCTGGTTTCCAACATTATTGCAGTGCTTGAAAACAATGAATTCTAATGAGATATCAGAATGCCAGGACATTAATGGTAGCCTACAGTTAGAAAGTGGAAAGCTATGACAAACAACATGTCAGAATAAAACAAGTGAACCAGAAGTTTTATTTTCATTCCTAAGAGAACATGTTAGTTGCACAGCAGAGGACGATGGTGAAGAAGCTGAAAACAGGCACACCTATATGTATGCAGCTGAGTTTTAAGATCAGTTTGAAGAAAGCACCGCATAGACATGTAGAACAAAACCCGTCAGAAACTAAAAGACTTTTAGAGTAAGGACAGAGACTAATTCTGGGCAATAGTAGGAGAGTTAAGAACACACAAGCAAGGCATCTGAGCAGAAGGAGATGCTATTTCTACACAAGGGAATAAAGAGGATGAAAAGAATGGGAAATGGAAATAGGGTGACATTAAACTCAATCTATGTAATTAAAAATGTTAATAGCCTCTTGGAGGCTGTTTCCAAAACAAGCTATTTCCTTTAGACAATCAAAACATCATCAAGTTAACTATGAGCAAAGCCTGATCTCTCCTTATTGCAGACAAGAATTAGAATTCCCTGCCTTGGGGGTGAGTGGTAGAGAAGTTCCTCTCATATTCTGTTATCAGTCAATGGTGATGAATTTATACTTCGACATCTTATCAAATAAATATGTCTCAAGGCTT
Organism: Forpus xanthops; assembly: GCA_032466535.1. Lineage (NCBI taxonomy): Eukaryota > Metazoa > Chordata > Aves > Psittaciformes > Psittacidae > Forpus > Forpus xanthops. Next base: position 10,242 of record JASSUY010046399.1, on the reverse strand, counting down.
TTCCTTATTCAGTTTGGTTCTGAGACAGTTTCAGAGGACACCCAACCTTAACTTGCATAAATTAATCTATGTCACTGTTATGTGCCAAGACCTGTTTCTGACTTCTTTTATACTAATGTAAAATTGAAGCCATGTATCATGGACTTCAGGTCAACATAAACCTTTGCACTTTTGATGCTGAGTGCAGAGAGGAATTTTTAAATCATCCAATTTTACATGGATTTTTATTTCTTTTCTCATGATCCTGAAGAAAGTTATAAATAAATTTTAATTTAGAATTGTTTTGTAGATCTATATCAAGAATCTCTTGATATCAAAAATATCTACATCATAGGATGGATCTTGCTATTAGGTTAGACAACAGTGAAAACCTAACATCAACTGCACTGTAACTTCAAGGATCCGTTCCAAATCAGATGATGTACTGAGTAGGTGGCAGTATCATCTCTAAATCATATTGCTTTTCTTGAATTGGAGGGCAATGCTGTCTAGGAGTAGAAACTGGAACTAATGATTTTGAACTTAAGCATTAAATCAAAGTATTTGATTTATTTCAGTGATACCTCTTAGCATTATCTTCTTCAGTGAAGCTCTATGTATGCAAGGAATAGAAAAAAAAATCAAAATAAATTTGGATGCTACAAAAAAGTTGAACAAATTACACTACATTTTTGAAAGATTCATGCAAGTTATTACAAGCACATTATACCCAACATGGTAGAAGTCTGTGACTCAATGGAACCAGTAACTTTTTTTATTTTGCTGTCCAGGGAAAAATGTGTAGTTATTTTCTCAATTTCATTTTCCTCCTCTCACCCATATAACTAAGATAATTGACTCATTCTGTCCAAGGTTTTGTCAAGCCTACAAATATCACTATGTGGTTTCTTCAGGCAGCTGAAAAACTGTATCTCCTCAGAGAAGTTTGTCTGTATTTACTTTTTCAGCTGTTGCTTTTTCAGTTTCCAGACCTGATTGCATTTAGTTCTCAAAAGGAATCAAATTCCAACTTTCAGGTATTTCTTTCCCAAAAAATTTGTAATTGCAGAGTCCTGTTTACTCATCAGTAATTTTTCTCCATTATTTAAGATGACTAAAACAAAAGGAGACTATTTAGCCTATAAGACCTTATTGTGATAATCTGAGTAGGATAACCAGATGAGCTTCTTTACATATCTATTGGGATAACACCAATATAGATTTGTCTAAATAAAATATGATTAAAGGAGGTGTCTGGTCTGAGGAAAAATAATATACTCTATGTAACTGTGAAAGAAAAACATGTTTAGGACCCCTATTTCCACATACATAGCTAGTATACTAAGTACTGTAAAAACACAGGCCACAAGGCAATCTTTTGCCGTGTATACTTTGCAGAATAATGATTCTGCAGCACTTGTCCTGATGGCAATACTTTATTCAGCAAATTTACTTTCAGGAGCAAGCCTGTATGTGGACTTGCATAGTAGTGGTGTTATTTGGAAAGAGATGAGCAGAAGGCAGCCCTATTCTGTAGCACACAAAGCAAAAATCGAATAGGCAACTTAAAATAGGCTTACTATAATAGAGCCATAATAAAATAATAAGCTCACCAAATACCAGATAGAACTGTTAGTGAGAGAACTTTTAATCTTTATTTGATCTTGTTGGCTCAGATTCAAATTAGAAGTAATTTCATGGATATCAATGGAATTACTCAGGTATAAATCTGCTTGAAAGCAGAATCTGGCTTGCCATTCAAGGATATTTAATAGAGAGGAGAAAAACTGTCAATAGCTGTTCACAATGTTCTTTTAATTGAATTAATACTGTAATTCATCTTGCTGGAAATGAAGATTCTTCATATATTTTGATACTGAACTCTGTTATTACAGAGAAGAAACTGCAGTTGATTCTTAAGAGCTGTAAGAATTGTCTCACAAACGTATGATGAATCTAGATCTAGTGCCTGATACACTCTCTGTCTGAGAATCCAGAGGAAAATCTCCACATGCTGTGTAAACAGACTAGTCACATAAACAGGAGCTGAAGGACTGAAGTGATTAATAACTTCCACAATCTGTTTGCTGTATTAGAGCTACAGTCCCATGACAGAACGTGCTTATAGTAATTGTAAGGTTCAGCCAAAGTCCCTTCCATTAGAAGTCTATTAAAAGATATTTAAGAATCATCTTTCATACCCCTTTTTGCCTCCTTTCACCTATGTTCTATACTCTGTTTTCAATTACGCCAATGAAAACCCAAACTCATCTTGCAGGATCTATGGAATAAGCTGAGATTTAAAAGAAGAACTGGGAACATTTTTACCTGTCTGAATTCAGTCTCTCCTCCTCTGCTCCAAAGTTTAGAAAATGGGCCACGTATAACTCTTATGTCTTCCTTGTCCTCAGCGGAACTTTGAACATAGTTAAACCATCTTAACTGCTTTCATGGGAAAAGAGGCCCACAATACTTACTGTCAGAGATTCGGACTCCATGGCATTAATATCATGAAAATATGCCAGGAAATTTTATTCTATAGGGCCTCTGTAGTGCTCGTAAGTGTAGATCACTGGTGGATATTTAAGACTATACATCACTCTGTGCAGGCCATAATTCTGGCTGGAACAAGCTTTGTGAGGACATCTTAAAGATCAGTCCAGCTCTCAAAGGTGGAATTCTGATTCTCATGTCTAGGGGCGGCTTGCTTTGGCATCTTGTCCTCCAGAAAATTATTAATATTGACATACTGTTGTTAAAACAACATGAGTTCATTTATTCCAACATGAGATCAGGAAGTACTGCAGGGATTTCAGAAATGGCATTCATTGATTTCATTGGGTTAAAGCTCCCCTCAAGTCACATTGACCCCTTAGATAAAGAACAGAGGTATTGTAAGAAGCAAAAGCAGCTTATTCCAGGTAAATAAAACTGTAGACAGAATGAGGAGACTGCAAATAGAACCCTCTAAGGATTTAGCTAAATATTCCACACATACACTGTGCTCTGATTTTAAAAGGCTACAGAATGAACCTTGTGTGGAAATCATAATCCTATTAAAATCAATAGTGAAACTTGCCCAGCATGATCAAAGCTGATCAAAGAATAGTCAAAAATGGATAGCGCTTCTGACTATCACATTCCAGTATGAAATGTGATCTAGATTCCTTTTGATTCAATGGTAAAATAAATGAATGGCTTTAAATTTAAGACCGTTAAGAGCCCCCTTTTTTTTTTTTTTTTTAATACAAATTATTCTTCACTTTTCATCATGGCTGTGGATAACAAAGCTTACACTGCTTGTGACAGCAGGAACCTTTCGAAGAAACACTAACATTACTAGTTGTGCAGTAACAGTTTTCATATACAAACATTGTCCAGCTTCTTCTTGGATGGCTCAGTCCTACAAATTCTTACTCATTCTTACTTCAAGCAGAATCCCCCGTTATCTAAATGCATAAAGAATTGCAAGAACTGATGAGAGCTCTTAAAAATGAAAGTTTTGACAGAGAAACTGTTGATTTAGGTCTTAATCCTGCAAGGTTCAGAGCACTCCAGCCTCAAATTAGGAAAGCATTCAAGCATATGACTGCTTATACTTGATAGGACTACCCACATGCTTAAAGATAAGCATGAGTTTAAGTGCTTTACTGTATTAAGGCCAGCTCCGTCAGAATCAAGCCTTTAGCCACTTTGGTCATTGCAGAGCTCTTTGCTATTTGCATTTTGTGTTTAAATCCGACAATACAAGGTCCAGCTTTCTCAGGTTTGAGGCTTTCTGTGAAGCACTTTAACCTGATATTCCAATAACTGTTCAATGCTCCACAAATCAAGAGTCAAATGCAATCTAATAAAATTATTAAAGTCATGGAAACTGCATGTCTCATCAGGGATGTCCAGCTTTAATTCTTCTTCCTACTTTTTTTCAGTTATGTTGTGTATTCTCTGGCTTTTATTCTTTCCTCTCTGGAGCTCACTCAAACACATGATCTTCATACCCAAAGAATCTCTTCTCCAGGTCAGTATGATAATTGTAGTTACAGAACTTTCATGATCTTTGAAAACTTTCAGACAAATCCATTCTTATTTACTGAAGTATGTTCTCTGCCTGATCAGGAGAAAAACCAGGAAGAGTTGAAAGTAGAAGGATTCATAGCACTCTATGCCCTTTCACATTCCTTGGTGATTACAACCACTTCTAACTGATGTAAGCTACAAATGAGCTAGCTTATTAATTGAAGTATCATGTTCAAGTTTCTAGTATATTTAGGTTTTACAGGTTTACTGTCACTTTGTATATTGTGAGCCCTTTATGCAAGTTGAGTGGTTTTCCCAGGTGAAAATAAGTATAAATAATACTATAAATGTATGTCAAGAGAGTCAATGTGGTGATATTGATGTGTACTACACTGTTATGTTGTGTTATAGAATGCCTAATGTGGCAAAATGCTGGTTTTCTTGTTGGGGAGAAAAAGAAATATAATTGTAGCTAAAATGATACTTTGATCAAATGTTGATATTTTCTTAATCTAAATCCACATTCAACAAGCAAAGACACTGAAGGATACTTCCGTGTAATTCAAATTTGTTTTTGCATACTAATGTTAAGCGAAATTTTGCACTGAACAAACTTACATAGCTTTTTCCCAGATGACAAAAACTATAAATGTCAGTGATATTACACAAAAGTCAAGTCACAAAATACGGTAGATAAAAATCCTCTGTCCCCATTCTAGCACATCTCTCTTCAAGTTCCTGTTATCTTCTATGGAGAGATGTATGGATTCAGGGAACCAAAATGTCCTTATACAAGATGTGAACCTGGTTATTATTAAATGCTGTTTTGCTAGAATTATGCAGTACTCACTTATGTTTTGATCTCTGCCTTAGTTAAAAATCAGAGATAGCTAAATGAAAACAAAAAGTACATTTGTAGTTGCCAACTGATATATAAAAGATGGTTTTGGTACAAAATGCTTTGTAAGTATTGCTTGAAAATATCTTCTAAAAGTTATGAAGGATCAGATTCTCCACTATGATGGTCAGATCTTCTATAAAGTGACTCAAAATGGAAATAACAGTTCTGAGATGCAATTTTTCTAACATGTTTTAGGCTACTCCTCCTCTAGCTCACCATGGTGGCATTACTGAATCAAATGGAATCATGTTCCCTTTAAGCTGCTGCTCTCTTCCTACATGAACAGCTGCAAGTTACCTTGTTCTGTCTGCCACAAAGCCTCCTTGTGCAGAACTAGAAGAGGTAAAAATGTGCTTTAAGCAATCCCACAGATATAGCATGGTATACCTTAACTACCACGTGGTTCAAAATCAGTTTTGAAAGAGCTTGCTGTCCCGGAAAAGCATCAGACAACATTGTCTTTATTGACACAATAGCATCAAACCTGACAAGTAAGAAAAGTGAAGATTCTCCAGTTCTAAAGGACTTTTATGCTGGAATGCGTCAGGAAGAGACAAATGTGCTACAAATGTCACAGGAGATTTAAAACCCATTTATTACAAGATCTTACAAAGACTATTGGAAGACAGGGATAAATCTGAGTTTGCCAGGGGGATTTTAATAGAACAGGGAATAATTAAAAAGTTTGTATTTTAACTTATCTTTCTCCTCCTATTCTCTTGTTTGTGTAATCTCTACAATACACATACCTCCAAAAATGACAAACATTTATGGGTGCTTTAGGTACTGCACTTTCTGTGTAGATGACTGAGAGAAGTCCTTCAATCCTGTATTATTATAATTTATTAGTAATGTAACAGGAAACTAAGCTCTTGTGCTGGACGGTGCATACTCAATATATGCACTAACATTTAGAGGACCACTCAGAAATCAGCACCAGACAGTCTTAGATACTTTATAAGCATGTATTAATGAGGGTACCCTCCCCAAAGCAGCACACTGTTCACATAGATGGGTAGACAGAGTAAGGACACAGTGCTAGGAACAATTTGCTTTGTAAGGATAAAATGACCCTAACTTGACAACATGTAGATAACATTTAAAAATATACTTTACAGCTTCCAAACACCAAGCACATGGTGGTCACAGCTCATAAATCTTCTTTAACTTCTGTTGCTTTACCTCAGTAACATGGACACTTAAAGAAAGATTCAGTTTTGGGGTGAACTTGTTTGGTTTGGGGCTTTTTTCCTTCCTGCCTTTTTTTTTTTTTTTTGTCTTTGGACAGACTTTTAAAGTGCTTTTAGCTGCAAACAAAATCTGAGAAAATGTAAACAAATATCAGAATAAGTTTCTACTTAAATTCCCTTCCCAAGCATGGTTTGAATATGGCTTAACATGAATAGCAGCTGAGCTGCTGAGGAAGTGCTAAGTTTTAAAGAAAAAAAAACTGAAATAAAGATAACATATTAGTGGAAAAGGAACCATATTCAAAGAGGCTGGCTGCATTCTCTTCCAGGGGAGGAGAGAAGAGGGGGCAGAGCCATGGTATCTTAACAATTCAACCCTAGCAAATACTTGGGAAAACCAAGTACCATTAGACCATCCTAAGCTTCATCAATGCCAGAAAAAGAGTTTGTTTCAGGAGTCTTACGTATGGCATGTACCTCAGCAACTAGAGAACACATAACAGGAAAACCAGGGTGTTGCTGTTCAGAGAGACAGCTGTAGGAAGAAACAAGAAATACCTAGGAGGGCAAAACTCACTTATTTACATGATATTGTAACTATAACAAATTCCAGTGCAGTAGGAAGTAAAGGATTAGGTCCCAAATCACCAGAAATATTTTAATACCTATGCAGAACCAAGTAAGTCAGGTTTTGCTATAAGGTTGTAAATGATGGCCCTTTTTTGGTCTGTATTTTCTGCTGCTAGGAGAGGAGCTGGGAGAAATGCGGAGAACATTTTATGTCTTGTCTCTTAGAACTATGCGATGCCCAGAGTTAACAAAGATACAAACAGTTCCTTCCCTCTGACACAGCCTATTGGAAACGCCTGTCACTGAAAAATACAATAGCATAGCAGAGACTATTGCAGCTACATTACATATGAGCCATATAAGAAAGATGCAGATTGCTCTGTACTACTTAAGATAGGAAACTTTTACACCTTGACAGCTAGTCTAAGTATTCATGGTAAGGGCAGAGTTTGCTCCAAGGATGCTGATGGGTTCTTTGAGGCTACAGCAAGCAGGGACTCCAGTAGTCTAGGAATCTCCTGCAATATTACTTATTAGTATAGGAAATTGTACTTGATGACAAGATTGAACCTTCCAACCTTATGCCTGGGAAGTCTGTGTTTCTCTTTTTCTCTTGTACTGCCAAACATGAAACTTAGAAAGTAAGGATGGAGTGATTTGGCCCTGATGGATAAATACTGGCTGTTCTATTCTACAGTGAAAAGGAAACAGTGGAAAGATCTATTACAGTCTGATCAATGGGTTTATCCAGGCTCTGCATGGACTATTAGGTGTTTCATAAATTTCTAAGCACCCAGGGGATACAAATGCAAGAACCAAATCTAATTTTAATGTAAATATTCATAAGCATAATCAAATAAATACTGCATGCCCGTATGGTATTATTTGTATCAGTATTTCCCCTGCATAGAAAAGAAGCCTCCACTTGTTGGCTAAATTCACAAGCAGTAAAAAACAAGCATTGAGGCATCCTTCTTCCAGAAATAACAGCATTTTTTGCTCATAACAAACTGATCTCTTCATGTGCCACATCTCCATATGGGAAACATATCACAGTATATTAGAAATATAGATGCCAACCTTCATACATGTTTAGGCCTCCAAGCACATTCGGTTCATTGCCTCTGTGCAACGGCCTAGAATTCCAGCAAAACAACATTCATGCTCATCATGAAGCTCACAGATAGTCTGCTGCTTCACACTTGTACCCAGGAATGGTTGCATCCTCTGGCAGGCCAGTTAACATGCGCATTGCATGTCTTTAATTTTAGCTTCAGTTTCATAATTGAGATGTAGCGCAATGTATTATTGTAAGTTGAGCTAAAATCACAGAATTGGCTAGGTTGGTAAAGACCTTTAAGATCATCAAGTCCAACTGTTACCCCAGGATTGCCAAGACCATCACTAAACCATGTCACTAAGGGCAAACTGATATCCCCCTCAAGCTCTCCCCTCATGGCTACCCCTTGTGACTTCCCCTCACAGCCAGCCCTCATCCCTTCCCCACAGTGGCCCACACTGTATAGCTGCTACCCCAACCCATCATGGCCATGCCTCGTATTATCCCCTTAAGATTCCCCCTCATGTCTACCCCTCACACACCATAGCTGCCCATGCTCTCCATTCATGCTTCATGGCCACTCTTCAGATCCCAAGGCCGCTCATGATCTCCCCTGAAGATCCCCCCTCACAAGGGGCCCTCATGCCTCACAGCCACCCTTCACACCCCATTGCCATAGCCACTCATGATCTCCCCTCATGACTGCTCCTACTCCTCATGACCACCCCTCATGTTCCCTGAAGATCACCCCTCATGGCTGCCCCACACATTTCATGATCTCCCCTCACTTCTTGTGACCACCCTCTCCTTTCCCCTCATGATCTTCCCTTACCCCTCATGGCCTCCTGGACACATTTTATCAGGCAGAAATGGAACAAAACCTCATACTAGTGATTTAGGGAAAGTAAACACTTAACTGATTCCACACATATGTAACATTTCTTCATTTCTGTTTACTTAAAAGATAAAAGTAAATGTTATTTTTGTAAAAGAAATAAGAAATTAGCTCACTGAGAGCTTAATTATCCTTTCTTTTCCAATGGGAATCAATGCTATTGGCATCTTGCAGGTCTGTTCTCCTGACAAATCAAGTTGTTGGCTGAGGCGTGAAGTGTTAGATTATGATCGACTCAGCGTGACATTGTGATTCATGGCTACTATATTACAGAGGGAAAAAGGGGATTTATGCTTCATATCCACTTTGAATTCATAGTGAAACAAGTGAATCATTCTGTTCAACCTCAGGAGTTCATGTTCTACACCTGGGGGCTGAACAATATTACAGGCTTGAACATTTTAAGGAACAAGTGCGATAAAATACCACTGTGAAATATTCTTTCTTTCCCCTCATGCTATAAATTTAAAGAATCACCTGGAGTAAAGATTTGATGAGTGCATTTCATTAAAAGAAGAAGGAATAAGGATGGTAAGGGTAGAGATGAAAGGTATATACTGGTCAACTGGAAAAACTACGCTTCCAAATAGATAAATGTAACTAAAGGAATAATTATGCAGTCTCTCTGGAAGGCTCAAATTGTAGACCTAAATGATGTACATAATTTTATCCCCTGCTCTGCCCCCCCAAAAATAGCCACTAATAATACAATTCTGTTGCATCACCATGTTTAAAAAAAGGTATAACATCACATATTTTTGTATTTGTCCTATTTCCTGTGCTCCTGGATCAACATGTGGAAACAACCATGGGCACAGCTGGGGCTGAAGGAGGTTGCTGCTATAATAAAGGAAGGCATCAGCACAATTCTCCAGACACACATGACAAAACGTGTATTTTGCTGGACAATACTGACAAGGTCTACAACTCCATCTCTTCTTCCTGGAAAGACCACCCACCCCTTACAATTCATGCGTGATCATTTAAGTATGAGCCAAATGTGCAGCCACAGAACCAAAAGCTAGAGGGAGCTCTACCCAATGCTCATAGCTCCATTTCAATTAAGTTCAAGATCCTGCTTTTTTATTTTTATTGTAGAACTCACATGATTTTTTTCTATAGTGCTCAGAAATGTAAGCCAAATTGAATTTCATCCTTGCAGATACAGCTTGACTGCAAAAGCAGAACCCAAGTCCATCTCCAAAATGCCAGCACTGAATTCCTATTTTAGTCTCACCTTTATAATGAGCAGAATTAAAGTACGGAAGGTGGCACAATAAAATTAAAGAAAACCCAGACACCTGATCCCTTTTGAGGAAAAATTATTCCATCTTTTCTAATTAAGCAAAACTGCTTTTTTAGGTTTTACTGAAAAGAATGCATTCTCAACACTTCCTTGTTATTGTTTTTGCAGTGATGGGACAATCATCTGAAGGATTTGGAGAAAGGCCATTAAAGATAAGGCTGAAAAATCACTCTCCAGTTGATAATGGTTTTTCTTTGTATCTTTCTGATTTTCAAGTGACAAGGTTTTTCTTTTGTTATTTTGTTTTTTAATGTGTTTTTTTTGCTTTGTTTGGGTTTGATTTTCTTTCCAGGGGGTGGGGGGGTGCAGAGATTTTGTTTGTTT
>JASSUY010046398.1:0-13178 GCA_032466535.1 Forpus xanthops | reverse complement strand
AAATCTGAGTTTTTCAGACATTCTTGCCAGAGGTTTATATCAAACCAGTACAACTGCGTTAGTGATTTGAGGACTGCAGAAGCTTTACCACTCACATAACCTTTCTCAATCTTGAACATTATTCACTGATAGCCATTATGTTCACAGGAGAGCTGTCCTTAGAGCCAAGTTCCTTTAGCAATATGAATTAATATACAAGCTGCAGAGCAGAACAGAATCCAAAATGGTGCACAGAATACAACATATTATTATTTACTTGCTGCTAATGGGTTTTGTGGGACAGCATTCTCACAATATTCTCTCATTCTTAGGAAAAAGAATTAAAAAATGTAGAAATTCATCTGACAGTGTTTGGTTGGACTTCACAGCTATTTTCAGAGCTTTTGTCCAAGCAGATCACAATTACAAGGTTAGGACTAAAAGCACACACAATCCTTTCCAGAGCTTTATCCTGGATGTGGAGTGTCTTGTGCCATTTATTACAATACTCTGCTCATACCCACATGTTTCACACAAACAGTAACTTGCCATGCCTGGCCCTTCCATGGATTTTTCTTCCATCCCAGCACACAGGTACCTGTAACACAGTAAAACTGTACAGGGTTTAGTTGCACACTTTTTGCTGCCTTTAAAGAGAAGTAAATTAATTTCTTCAACTTAAAGTCCTGTGCTAGGCAGCTGTTTCAGTCCTCGGCTGAATTACAGCCCCGTGAAATAGGCTGCCTCACTGCCGCAAATTGCCACTAACAAGACCTGAGAGTTAGCACATGCCACAAATACAGGAATCTACCTGTAAGCTGCCCTGTTCATTTTCATGCATGTGCCTGAAGCTGTGACTACAGAATTCCTGTTTCTACAGATGTGAGAGGTGTTGTCTTGAATAAGGTGAAGTTTGATGCTGGCAATATGAAGAATTAATTCTGCTTTCACTAAATTTAGGGCTAAGAAGGAACTAGGCCCTGCTTTGCACAGGGTCAAGGTACTATTTTATTTGTGAGCACATATACATTTTATAAATTTCTATTTTAAAATAAATAACTTTTATATATTCACAAATTTATGGATTAATTTATACCACTCAAAGCTCTGAAGTGGCAACTTGTCTCTGTGACAGCTGCTCTGTGGTACCAAAAGGAATGCAGTGGATCTGGTGATAGCATAAGCCCTGATTTTTGCCTTCAGTAGGCCATGCAGATGTTGACCTCTGTAAGGCATGGCCTTGTGTAGATTGACTAGGGGATAGGGACCCTTCCAGTCAAGCAACACAGTGATGACTATACTATCCCAGAATACTAAAATCACTCTTACTACGTGTTAGGTGACACACATGTATCCCCCAGCGCTGCATGGCAGCTGCTGTAAGCACAGGAGACCTTTGCATCTGTGTGTGATGGCAGAATACATAGATACAGGTCTCAGCCCTACAAGCTTCTACTTCCAAGTAAGCTTATGGCTACGCATAAACATTTGCTGTGGTAGTGCAAAGCCCACAGTCCTGTTTTTTCTGTGACACCAGCTCATATAGTACTTGTTAGATGATGCATATGGTTACACTTACTCTGATTTTCTGATCTTTTCTTGTGATGTCTGTTGAAGTCCTGCTGCACGTGAATAAAGTCAGTTGCACAATAGAATACAAAAAAAATATTTAGATGAGTAATAGAATAGAAAAAGAATCTTCCATCTGATGTGAAATATCAAACTGCACAAGAAGTTATTCCTTGGTGAGTGCATAATATTTCTGAGAATGCATTTTTAATTACTTTATTTTTTCTTTCTAGGTATATGCCAATTGGTATAATGTTTTTAGTTGCTGGGAAGATAGTAGAAGTTCAGGATTGGGAAATCTTTCGTAAACTGGGTCTTTATATGGCTACAGTACTGAGTGGGTATGTAATTTCTTAAAAGATGAAATTTTATGCGTGCAGTTTTTAGAGTTTGATTACAACTCAATTATCCACAACACCCAGCCTCTTCTAGGTCAGAGGCAAAAATTTTCATCAGTGAAAATTATGTATGTTCTGAATCAGGTTTTGCTGAATGCAGGTTTTGTTTTAAAGTTACTGCTTTGCATTCTTGGGGGAAAAAAAAAAAAAAAAAAGCAAAGTTTGTTCTTATATTCATTGTTTCATCTTCTTAGTTGGTCCTGTATTTTTGAGAGTAGTAGAGGAATAATGCTTCTTTTAGATAGTAGAATTTGAAAAAGGGTGAGGTTGTGAGTTACTGCTATTGGGGATCACCAGCCTATTGAAAATACACAAATATCTGGATTAAGTTGGGAACTTCCATGGGACCTGTGGTCTGAAGGTGTATCAGCATAGACCCAGCTCCACTGCACAATGCAAATGCATAGTAAGTACAGTGCACAAAGGGGAAACTGATCCTACCTCAGTGCAAAACAGGTTGCTATCATGAAAAGAAACCCTGGACATTGCACTGTTTGTTAGGCAAAGCTAGCTGGTGAAGCTGCAGAAGCAGCATTTGCTGTCTGAATAACTTAGCCAAGCATCAAAACATTTTTTTCTATTATTTTTCTAGAACCTTGACTATGTAGAACAGTCTGAGGTAGAGGACAGTGCACAGTGTGGAGCCTTGCAGATGTGGAACCTGAAAAGGTCCACTTTGCTGTTCCAAGTGATACAGGTTGTGATTCTGTGATCATTATATATCTCTGAAGACTATCACATGAAGAACATATTTGATAGATAAACGGGTATTAGAGTCCCAATAAGTTAAATGCATTTAAATTTCTATTTCCAGTTCAGTGAAGCATAACTTCTAGGCAGCCTTGGTTCATTGCCTTAGCATCCACTCCTGTAATTCCTTTAGTATACGAAGGATTTATTCATGTTTTATCTAGAGGGTAGATTCAAAGTTGCTCAAGAGCTTCCTTTCCTCCACTCTATGCACATGCATGCTATTCTTCAAACATCATTCAAATGTCTTCTGACAACCAAGCGCTAAGACTAATGTATTAGTCTTAAAAACAAACTTCTCTGTGGTTAGTAAGGTTCTTTTTTTTTTTTCTTGTATTAATCTTTTCTATCTAATCACATTTATTTCAAAGTTGTTATTTTGTTTTATACATAAGCTAGTATGTTTGAACTAGCTTTTCAGAAACAATTTGAGATAAAATGACTTTTGAAGTAAAAATTACAGCTCAAAAAACAGCACCAAATCATGACTTTTTCAAAACGTTACAGAAATGAGGCAGGTAATGTTTGTCTAATGCATAAAGTAGTTTTTGTGAGTCTTCATTTTATATTTGAAAAGAAACAAAATTTTTTAAGAATGTAAAAGTTTATGTTTATCAAGAGACTGTAAAACAAGAGACTAATATTTTTTATATAAATTATAAATGAGACCATGACCATAAGTTAAGTACAACTTATTTATAGAATGACAGTGTATCGCCTCTGAAGGTTTTCTGTGTTACTGACTCCAGTTAATTTAGGGGAGGAGTGTGTTGGATGGACTATTACTGTCCTTTGACTTCAGTTAGAGATAGCAAGTTTTACAGTTTTATATCTGATAGCAAGTTTTATGACTGTTTACCTATCACTGGTAACTATTTGGACTGTGACAGGGTGTATCTTCCTTAATAAGTATGTGTGAAGACACAGTGTGTTCTCCAGAGTACTCTGCAGAGTAAACTACCACCACATGTAGTCTTCCATTTACCTGTTAACCGTGGGCTTGACAGGCACAACAGTTTCAGTAGATTCCCAGTTGCAATCAAAAAGATTGTATATTGTAAGGGTGCCTACTTTTACATCCTTGGAGAGGAAGAAGTCTCTGTTTCCCCACTCTCTTGCACATGCCAGTTTTCCCTAATGGGTACTGTGGTAGATCTCAGCATTTCTGCCTCCTATGGGATGGCCTACAGTGGGTAATGATCAAGGTGTTGTGGAAAAGGGCTAAACAGCAGAACATTTTCTGCAAAACTGACCATCAGGCAGAGCATGTTGTAATCACATCACAGAGACAAAGGTGACAATGTACAGTCAAGGCTGTAGGCTGCAGAGAAAAAGTGCTTCTACATTTTCCAGCCTGCAAGAATATCCTTTTTCTCACCTCTTGTCAAACTGGAGAAGTGCTCTTTGTTTTTGTTTCTTAAACACTGCTGTCCCTACCGTCTTTTTTGGTTTTCATCCATATTTGCTTGGCCTTGTCTATTTACAGTGTGTTCTGTTCATCAGTGTTTTCTGTAGGTGTCTTTCACACTCACCCTCCCTTTAAGCTTCATCCTGGGAATTACAGGTTATTTTAAACATATTGGTGTATTCCCCATCAAGAAAAATTTGTGAGAGTTTGAGGGCTGATGTGTTTCACCCTCCTCTTTCTTTCCTTTAACTTTCCTCTACAGCTCATCTTCTAGCCTACTTCTTCCTACCGTTATTATTCATGACCTTTCACATTCTCAGCCCTACCGGCTCCCACCAACCACTGTCTGCGACATATCTCAGTCTTTATGTCTTACTCAGGTCATCATGAGACTTTTCCCAGTGTCTCTGCCCCAGTTGCCCACTAAATATCTTCAACCTCTCACTTTTAATGGTTGCAGTGTCAGGATGAGGATGTTAGCGGTCATAGAAGGGTAAGAGCAAAGTAGGAGTGTCCTGGGTTCAGCTGTAAGAGTTATTTTTCTCCTTGGTAGCTGGCGCAGTGCTGTGTTTTCAACTTTAGTCCTAGAGCAATGCTGCTAACATACTGATGTTTTCAGTTGTTCCTAAGTAATACTTACCGTGATCAAGGACTTTTCAGTCTCATGTTCCTCCAGTGAGGAGGGGCACAAGAAGATGGGAGGAAGCAGAGACAAGACACCTGACCCAAACTAACCAAAGGGGTATTCCATACCACAGCACGTCATGCCCAGTATATCAACTAGGGGGAGTTACCCAGAAGGCCCAGATCGTTGCTTGGGTCAGGCTGGGTATTGGTCAGTGGGTGGTGAGCAGTTGTATCAATAAACATCACTGATATTTATTGTTTTCTTTTTTCCTTTTTAGTTTTATATTCTCTTCCTTTGTTATTCCCCTTGTCATCATTATTTTTAGTGGTAACAGCAGTGGTTTGTGTTATACCTTAGTTAGTGGACTGTTCTTACCGCAACCTGTGGGATTTTATTCTTTTGATTCTCCTCCTCATGCCTCTGGGAGCAGGTGGGAAGAAGTGGGGGCATGAGTGAGTGGCTGCGTGGTTCTGACTTACCAGCTTAAACCACAGCAAGGAGGCATAATACAAGTGTCAGGGGACTCACAATCTGAGATAGAATTAAAAAAAACTGGAGTCTGCAGCAGTCAGACTCTCTCCTGCCTATGCCGTTATCTCTTCTGAAAGCATCAAGGCAGCTGCATCTCTGAATGTATAATTTTGGGATTCTGCCATTTTGGGATTCTGAGGAGAAAGATTCTTCCTATCTTACAACTGAACTGTAACAGAATTTTTCTTTTCAGTTGCTGATTATGATTTTTGGTACAAATTTCTTTTTGCTGCTTGCTGTGAGTTGCATTTCATGCATGAAAATAAAAATTCAAATTTGCTTCATGAAAATCAGTAGTAGCAAACCAGATATGCGCAAATACTTCATTTTGGACAATGCCATGTTTGTGATGCCACTAACAAAGTGCAGCTCTAAATTTTTCTGAATAGCTGTAAGGAAGTCAGTATGCTTCTCAACATAAACATACTTGAAATGTTTGCTGTCATCAACATCCTCTTAAGACACCCAGCAACACCCATACCAGTTTATACATTTTCCCATATGTTCTGCACAATTCAGTTTGTTCTCAGTCACCATTGTATAAATTCTTAGGTTTCTTTCTAGAGTTATTTACAAATTTTCATCAGTACATGTTGCATGCTGTTATTTACATTCCGCTAAACAAATTGTTCACATAATGAAAGTTCTAATGCCTGTGGCTTTAAAAAAGATATTTTTTTTCCAGGGAAACAAAGAGTTAGGTTTTTGATTGGGTTTTGGTGCCCTTGTGGGTTTCTATATTGTGGCTACTGCTCTCTTAATAGCCTATTTTTGATAGAACATATGGTACCGTGATTTATTGCTGTCCTTATCAGGTGCTCTGAAATCATAAAACACTATTACGACATAGTAACAGTCACAAGGACATCTTGTAATGACATCTCGTGCTCACAGCAGACTGTTCACCTCTCATCTAATGCCCACAAAGTTCTGCACTAGTAACCATTCAGGATTAATGCACAACATTCAAAATCAGTGCACAAGTTGAAGGATGAATTTGTCCCTAAAGCCCCCACAAATATTCAGGCAAATACCTCTGAGCAGCCAAAGTCGAGAGGACAGTTTGATCTTTTGCATGTCAACATAGTTAATTTTAAAAATTAATAGTTGCAAAAGACAGTATTTCATCAACTTAGAATATGTAAGATAGTGAGACTAGGTAGATCTCAATTGTACAGTCTGAAATACCTCACTGCTTTTTTACTGTAGACTTAAGTTTACACAGTTTTCCACAAAATAAGTGTGGATATTTTTTATAGGATCATGTTTGACATTTCTGCAGGAAGATGTGGACTTCATCTGTCTGTGACTGGGAACCTTTAATTCCAAGCATATTCTGTAATAAAGGCAGATAATTTTAGAAATATAATTAGGTTTATTTTTCTCATTTGTCTCTAGTCTGTATTGTAAGGATTTGGTAAGAGAGTGGAGTGTTTTAGCATTCAAATCACACTCTGCATATGAGTTCAAATATTATTTATTACTTTAGTTTTCTCATATTCATCAGTTTAAAATTATTTTTAATAATATGTTCATTAATTCTTGTTTTCTTTTGGAGAGAAAGACAATTAATAACATCTCTCCCTTCCAAAATAAATTTGTACAGTATTAGTCTGCATTTTTTTCAGATGGTATACTCTCTAAATTTTGAACAGAGTTTCATAAGTGTACTTGAGGGCAAAACTAAGGTACCTGTTATTACACTGTCTTATTAAAACAAGGCAATGAAATAGATCCATTTATTTCACTAGTCCGTTTTATTTTGCAGACTTGCGATACATTCCATTATAATTCTGCCACTAATCTATTTCATAATAGTGAGGAAAAATCCTTTTCGTTTTGCCATGGGGATGGCTCAGGCACTTCTGACAGCCCTCATGATTTCTTCCAGGTAAACAAACATTTGTTTTCTGTAATGTTCTTAGTAGTAATTGCTTTGTTTCTGCTGTGATTTTACTTCTGCTTTGTTACATACCCTGATTTCACCTGGCCAGTTCTCAGTCCCTTGAAAATTTCATCATTATTTCTGTAGTACCCAGAAGGGCACTATAGATTGTGCTGGCCTTACACCAGCTCCTCTTCGGTGGGGACACTACATTTTAAGCATTTGTACTGTTTCTGGGACTACATGCATCATAGAATCATAGAATACTTAGGGTGGAAAGAACCTTAAGATCAAGTTCCCACCCCCCTGCCATAGGCAAGACACCTCACACTACACCATGTCACCCAAGGCTCTGTCCAACTCAGCCTTGAACACTGCCAAGGACGGAGCATTCACAGCTTCCTTGGGCAACCTATTCCAGTGCCTCACCACCGTTACAGTAAAGAACTTCCTCCTTATATCCAATGTAAACTTCCCCTGTTTAAGTTTTAACCCATTACCCGTTGTTCTATCATTACAATTCCTTATGGAGAGCACCTCCCTAGCATTCTTATAGTGCCCCTTCAGATACTGGAAGGCTGTTATGAGGTCTCAAAGCAGCCTTCTCTTTTCCAGAGAAACAGACCCAACTTTCTTAGCCTGTCTTCATACAGGAGGGGCTTCAGCTCCCTTATCATCCTCATGGCCCTCCACTGGACTTGTTCCCACAGTTCCATGTCCTTTTTATGTTGAGGACACCAGAACTGCACACAGTACTCCAAGTGAGGTCTCACTAGAGCAGAGTAGAGGGACAGGATCACCCTCTTCAACCCGCTGGTCACACTCCTTTTGATGCAGCCCAGGATACAGTCGGCTTTCTTGGCTGCAGCATACTCTGAAGCTGGCTCATGTTCAGTTTCTCATCAACCAACACCTGCAATTCCTTCACTGCAGGGCTGCTCTGAATCTCTTCTCTGCCCAACCTGTAGCTGTGCCTGGGATTGCTCCAACCCAGGTGTAGGACCTTGCACTTGGCATGGTTAAACTTCATCAGGTTGGCATCAGCCCACCTCACAAGCATGTCAAGGTCACTCTGGATGGCATTCCTTTAGTCCAATTTATCAACCAAACCACACAGCTTGGTGTCATTGTCAGACTTGCTGAGGGTGCACTCAATCCCACTGTCTATGTCAACGACAAAGATTTTGAACAAGTCTGGTCTCAACACTGATCCCTGAGGGACACCGCTCATTACTGGTCTCCAGATGGACATTGAGTTATTAGCCACAACTCTTTGCATATGGCCATCCAGCCAGTTCTTTATCTACCAAGTGGTCCACCTATCAAATTGATGTCTCTCCAATTTAGAGACAGGGATGTCATGTGAGACAGTGTCGAACACTTTGCACAAGTGTGGATAGATGACATCAATCATGATGATTTACTGTGTAATTCTGAGGAGAGCTAAGACCTTGTTTTTTTTTTGCCTTAATTAGAAGAGATAGCAACAGTTACTTCGCTTTTTCATAGCACTGCCTTCCTGCCTGCCTTAGATCTCCATTTGAGTTTTAGAGCAGATCATGCTCTGAGAAAAAAGGGAAATAGTATGCTGTTGTCTCCACTTACTTTATGTGTTTATCTCTGCCAGTTCAGCAACTTTGCCTGTCACCTTCCGTTGTGCAGAAGAAAAAAACTTAATTGACAAAAGAATTACCAGGTTTGTTCTTCCAGTTGGAGCTACCATCAACATGGATGGCACCGCTCTTTATGAAGCAGTGGCAGCTATATTTATTGCACAACTGAATGACTTACCACTGAATACTGGCCAAATAGTTACCATTAGGTAAGACTAAAGCCATTACATGCGTTTTGTTGGAGGTGGTTTTTTCAATGAATTGAAAATTCTTTCACTTTGGACATACTGTGGAAACTTGAAACTGTCATTCATAGGAAGTAAAGAAACATTCTCACTACTTGGTCCAAGGCCTTGCCTGGGCAACCTGATGAGGAGGTGGGATGGGCCAGTACCTGCAGAAGGTATACAGTATTGTTCTGGAAATTACCATTGTTCTTCCACTGCAAACACTTGCAAACCCAACTCAGCCTCTACCTTTGATCCATCCGTCTTGCTTGTTTATCCTGTATTGCATGTTATTCTGCAGTGTAACTGTAGCAGTATCTATACATCACTTATCCCATAAACCTGTCATCAGACTTTGAGTAGGTACTATTCATAAATATTTGGGCTTTTTTCTTGCAGTGAAATAAGCCTTTTTGTGCCAGAAGATAGAGTTTCTGTGAGCAGAATGTATTCTGAATGCCTTTTCTGGGCTTTGTCATTTAGTGTTGCAGCTACAGCTGCCAGCATAGGGGCTGCAGGCGTTCCCCAAGCCGGACTTGTCACCATGGTCATTGTACTGACTGCTGTTGGCCTGCCTGCTGAAGATGTTACTCTGATCATTGCAGTTGATTGGCTTCTGTAAGTTTAAGACACTTGATATTTTAATTTTAATTTTTCCTTCCTTTTCAATGTTTACTTAAGTTGTGTGGGAACATGTGGAAAAGTAGCAAAACCATTTAAAACTATTGCAGGAATTGGCCAAAGATTCTACGTATGGCCAGGCTTGTTCATTGTAGAATTGAATGCAGTAATGGCTTTAATTCTGAGAGAAGTCTCACTGCATGTGATGGCAGTGAATAACTTCACATCCAGAGGTGCTAATGACCTTAAAATAGTGACCACAGCATTAATAAATTATAAGTGTACCAACGAGTGCCTCTGGCATGTCAGCTGCGACTGTATTATGCTAAATTCATATACCATTCATCAAAATCACAAGCAGAGCATCTCATCTGTTTTCCACAAAGCATGTAAAATCCATGCACCGGTGAAGTGAAGTGGTAGTGGAGCACAACATGAACTAAGCAAAGCTGGTCTTGGACTCCACATGTACACACACGGCAGGCTGTACATGAGACTGTGCTGCCAGCATTGCTTTGCCATGGCTATTCTTCACTGAGGATTTTTCACAGATCCTGCCCCTTAATTAGCAAGCACACACATACAAACTCAGAAAACATTCATTATCCTGATCTCAACCGTCTTACCTCAGAGCACATCAAAACCACTCAGTCCCATTAAGCAGTTCAGAAAAGCATTTTCAACACAAATCTGTAAATCTTTTCTGTCCAGCTTATACTGAGATGTTTCTCTGCTACTTTTTCAGAAGGCCAAAGAATCGCAGAGTGTATTCTAGACTTCAGAAGGATGTCAGCATTCAGTTTTATTCCATGATTCACTGGGAAAGAGTAACAGGATTTGCCTCCTAAACTGTGCAAGCTTTAGTGCTCAGATCAAGGTCTTGTTAATTTGCCATAATGAAACATGAATAATATTTCATCAGTATCAATGCAAAGATCTTAATCATTTCATAGTCTCTGCATGGCTTTTTCTTAGGCTTATATTTACACTCAAGTTAGAGTCCTGTTCCTCCCCTAATTCTAATAATTTTCTTTAAGGATTTCTGGCAGCAACCTGTGCATTTCACAGATATATATAATTTATTTGATTACATAACTCTCTTTTGCAAGCAGTAGAGAGAAATGCCAGTCTGTATAAGCATAACTGCTCCAAACAAAACAGCTCCAGCCACAAGTAGCTTCTCCCCATCAACTGTCTGCCACAGGGCCCAATAGATTTGTTTGCTGTGCTCCACAACCATTTCTTTTCTCCAGCTCTCTTTTCCTAGTAGGTGTTTTGTTAAGGATGGTGAAGATCAGTACAACCCCCCAGATCAGAGCAGCTATCTAAAAAATAGAAGGAAAGAAGAAATGTATACTGGTTCTTTTACTGAAGTAGTATGTTAGCCTCCTGCAAACTGCAGCTCACAGATTTCCTGAGGTAGAGGTGTTTTTTTTTGTGTAACAGTTCTCGATAGGTTTCTTCTTCCATGAACATCTCATTGCTTTTGGGATGCATATAAGCTTTCAGATTTCCACAAGTCCTGCAGAAGGAAATTCTACAACTGAACAATGTGTTGTACAGAAAGATATTTTGTTTTGTTTTAATCTACATCCTAATAATTTTATTTGATGCCCTCTAATTCTTTTATGGGAGCGAGAGAGAAAGAGAAAGGTTAATTTCCTGTTTCTCACATAATTTTACAGATCTGATCTTGTCTCTGCTTTGAAAGTCCTCAATTTATCTGATTCTTAGACACAGCAAAAAAAATTGGAAACTACCTGTTCCACCATGAAACAGACCAAGTGTGCAAGCTGTTTCTAATTGAAATGTTTTTCAGATTAAGGTGTCTTGCTGCGTAAAGTAAATTAAAGATTAATTTCATGTACAAGGGATCACTGGCAGTGCATTTTGCACCTCAGCAGATGGAATGCACATTGTGATGCCACGTAGATTATTAACACCTTCAGCTTTTGTACTTATTGCCTAAAATGTATTATTTTGCAACCCACTAGTAGTGGCTTATTAACAGTCCTCTAGTTAACTCTGAACTTGCCAAGGTTTAATTACATAGGCTTGAGGAGAACTTCCCTGTTTTTATTGAGGAATAGAAAAAAAATTGAGAAGTGTTATGAAAGGTGAATTGCGGTTGTTTTCCCCACTTGTTACATTGAATTTTATTTTACACCTCTCTCTTCCTTTCACTAACATGTATTTCCTTGCCACATGCAGAACACATGGGTCCTTTTTAGCAGTGGAGTTCAGTAGCTGTAGTAAAAGAATATATATATCTGAGACACACTGATTCACTTCACTGTTGCTTTTTTAGCCACTTCTATTTGTGATATATCAGAGCAACTTGTTCTGCCAGAGAGCCCTTGCAGGGCTATGTAGCTGCAGATTAAAACAGAGAAGCATGACCTTCCACAGTCCCTACTTGAAAATGCTCATTTTCAAACTTTGCTATATTGCACGGTTCAGTTGCGGCTCTGCCAAAGAGTGGCAAATTTTTAAGGCTTGCAATTCACTTTCTGTTGGGAGAAAAATCAACAGTACAAAAGTACTGTATTTTTTTAAAGTGACAAACTTAATACGTCTTTGTACTTCAACCTTGTAACAATGAGAAGCTAACAGAAGATAGCCTTTCCCATTTCCAGGCTTTGGGCCGTTATACTGAACATACTAGGTGCTCCTCTGGCTGAGAGAGTGACTGAGAGAAAGACAAAAGGCACAATGCAGTCTCTTCTGCTGCACCACACAGACTCTTCTGCCAACAAAAGGTCTCATCACAGAAAACCAGCTGTGTAGCATACTTAAGGGCCTGAGAAGTGTTCCCTACAACATTCTGTAAGGCTGCGCACAGCAATGTGATTACTGCTGTAACAGACTACTGACATGACTTGCAGTTTTACACACTCTGTACAAAGTAATTTGTCATGAAAGTGACTCCAGTTTTCTTCAAATACAGAGAGGAAAATTCTGTTTCTTATATGTTATTTTTTCTTATAATTGCAGAATTAGCCCAGATCTGCACTGGGCAAAAGACATTCTGTGTTTGCTAGAGTAGCATACTTTTACTAAAACGATTTTCGTCTAAGTAACACACAGAATAGTTTGTCTGACAACAGTTTTATTCCATAGGGATCGATTCAGAACAATGGTGAATGTCTTGGGAGATGCCTTTGGTACAGGGGTAGTGGAGAAGCTCTCTAAAAAGGAGCTGGAGCAGATGGATGTCAGCTCCGAAGTCAACATAGTCAACCCCTTTGCCTTGGAAACAACGATCCTTGATAATGATGAAGCAGAGACCAAAAAATCGTATGTCAACGGAGGCTTTGCTGTGGATAAGTCTGATGCCA
This sequence comes from Forpus xanthops, assembly GCA_032466535.1. Taxonomy (NCBI): domain Eukaryota; kingdom Metazoa; phylum Chordata; class Aves; order Psittaciformes; family Psittacidae; genus Forpus; species Forpus xanthops. The sequence goes on along the minus strand of JASSUY010046398.1, from coordinate 231 downwards.
TATCCTTCACGCACACATCTCAGTTCTAAAGCCAGAAGCTTTCAGGTAAACCAGAAGCATTAAAGGACATGGCCATATGCAGTATCTCAAAAAATTAAAGCATAATTGATAATTAATTACTTCTTACATCCATTTGATTTACCACACACAGATTCTGATTCTCCTTACTCGTTCTGCCCCCTTCTCGTCACCTTTCCTAGCAATTTGAATTCACCACTTTTAGTCCTTGCT
>JASSUY010046396.1:0-21184 GCA_032466535.1 Forpus xanthops | reverse complement strand
AGCTCCCCGGGCTCCCCGCGCAGCCGTCGGCCACCGGCGGGGCCCGGCTCCACGCTGCCACTGCGGCCCTGTCGGAGCTGACCCAGCACCCTGCGCTTGGTGCCCCATTGCTCACCCGCCACCTGGGCCTCCTCCTCGCCAGCCTGTGTCTGCTGGGCCATGGACCTGCTGCCTACAGTGAGGTCCGTGGGTCTCTGCTTCTGTCCCCCCCCCCGGTGCTGCTGTTAGCACCCAGCCCCTTGGGTCAGTAGCTTGTGCCCCATGGCTGGAGCCCCATAGCTCCCAGTGGCATCTGCCATGCCACACATGTTAATCCTCATGTAGGGGAATAGATGGGAACCAGGGAGCATGGAGAGAGGCTGGAGGTTCTCCGGCACGCAGCGGGTTTAATGGCAGCGTCCTCACCGCCCTGGCGTTTGTTTTGCACAGGGTGTTTCGGAAGCAGAGCGAGCGCGATGCCGAGAAACTCTGCAGCACATCCTGGACCGCATCTACCAGCCGCTGGCGGTGCGGGAGCTGCTCATCCTGCAGGGACGGCCTAAGCAGGTACCCAGAGGTAGCAGGGAGTCACTGGCACGGAGCGCAGGGACTGTGTGTTTCCATGCTCTGAGGGTTCCTTTGCTGATCCCCTGTTCTCATGCCTTACCAGCTCAGGGCAGCATGGCAGTGCCAGGGTGCTGTGTTGAGCACACAGGCGAAGCTGCTGGGTGTGCTTTCCTTGCATGGCAGCAGCTCAGACCCTGCTGTATGGGTGTGTGGGTGAGTGTGATCTCTCATTGCACTTGGCAGTTCCATTGCCATGCCTGGCCAAGCAAAGCGTCTGCTCTTCCAGAACCTGCCCCTTCCCATGTGAGGGGAGCAAAACGGTGCTGCCTTAGCACTGGCTGATGCTTGAGGACTTTTCAAAAGCTGCCTTGTGGTGGTGGGGAGGAGGAGGTGGGAAGTCTTGATGCTGCTTTTAGGAAGACCCTTGGGAAAGGAGCACAGATCCCTGCTCCAAGGGTGCTGTGGGTGGGTGCGTGCCCACCTGCCATGTCATATTTTGGGAGTCAGGTGATGTGGGGTCACTGGATTAGGTACAGCTCTCTGCCACACGCTGAGCCTCCAGCTGGTATCACAGCATTTCCCAAAGGCAGAAGCTGGCTGTCCCACCTGTGAGGGATGGAGAGGGTCTGTATGAGGTGCTTGCTTTTGCTTGGCCTTGCTCTCAGTCCACACTGGTTCTACAGGAAAAATAGGGATCTCCTGATAAACAGAAGCTGAGCTGACATCCCAAGCTGATCTTTGGACAGTGTCCTTCGTAACGTGCTCTAGCTTTGGGTCAGCCCTGAAGCAATCAAGCATTTGAATTAGATGATCAGTGTAGGTCCCTTCCAGCTGAAAGTGTTCTATCTCCCTAAGCACAGCAGTGCTGGCCTGTCTTCTCAGGGTGTCCACGCAGACACCTCCATTCAGACAGCTCACTCTGTGGGATTGCAGCTTCCTGACAGCTCTGCTGTTCCTGCTGTCCTGGGCCATTGCTTTGCTCAAACAGGGATCCTGTGGGCTCACAGTGCCACCTCTGCAGCCCAGTGCTGTATGCCGCATCCTGGCAGGGGTCACTGCTGCAGACCACTTACCTGCATGAAACCTGACTTGTCCCTCAGGCTCCCTGTGCTTCGTTTTGGTAATGAGGCAGTCAGAGCTGCTGCCTGATCCTGGGAGGTGTTAATTAAGGAGAGGGGCTTAATTAAAGGGGCTGCACAAGGGGCTGTTTCTAGGCAGGCTGGCCTCTCTCATTAAGCCTTAATTTGCTGGATGAAGAAGTGATTTTATTTAAAACCTTTCTGCGTCCTGTGCTCCTATCTGGTCACAAGTCGTGGAGGGCAGGGTGCAGGCTGCTTGCCTGTCAGTGGAAGGTTGCACAGGGGTGTGCAAATATGCTCCTTACTCAGCTCCTTTGTTTCCTTTCAGAGTCCTCCCTCTCCTGGGGAAGAAACAAAGCCAGCTCTTGTGCGGGCTCCGGCTTGGCTGCGGCGCCTCTGCGGTCAGCTGCTCTCTGAGAGGCTGATGAGACCCAGTGGGGTTCAGGCTGTGGTTCGGGGCATCATGGAGGGAACAGGCGGTGGGTAGGATGTCTGACACTGCTCTTGGCTTCCAGGGTTGCAGAGTAAAAGAGACTGTGATGATATGTCTGAGGTGTTTGATCCCACAAGAGGCCCAAGACAGACAGTGCCATCAGAACACCAAAATGGGAAACAGCTTTTGTCAGGCCAGGCTCACTCTGTCACATACATGCAGATTCTGCCTCTGGCTATGCTGAATTCCCAAATGGTGAATGCCTTCCAACTGCAAATGCTTTTAGTTTGGGGTACACTAGAGTACAAATCAAAAGCCCTGAACTCATTTAACCTGTTTATACCTCTATGGGGTTACACCTTGTGTGTTCATTCTGAGGAGCTGTGCCTGTGGTGGTTTGGTGGGAACTGTGCATGATGCTGGGCTGTGGGCAGCTGCAGTGAAGACCTGTCCTGCTCTTGGGCTCAGCAGCCTTGCTCTCCTGCTCTCCATTTCCTACCGGGGAGGGAAACTGTTGCTGTCTAAAAGCTGAATCCCACAGTTTTTAGTGCCAGAACCACCTCCAGCCAATATCAACTTGATGACACCATCCAAGCACGACTTTCCTCTACTTTTTGGCTCATGCATCTATTTGTAGAAGCTGTTTTCCATCATCACTTGTCTTGGATAGTATTTTTTCGCTTTCTTTCATTAGGTTTAGGTGTCTCCTGAAAGATGCATGGTTAAAGAGAGTAATAAAAGCCAGAAACACCTTTTTTTTTTTTTTTGGCCAGAAACATCTGGCTTCAGCCAAATCTGCCCATGCTGTTTGCTTCGGTTGGAGCTGATCTTGGCTCTGTGCTCCTGTAGCAGGTGGCACTGGTGCTGAGGCAGCAGCTGTGGACTGGAGAAAATGCGACGCGGTTGCAAAGATCCTGGCTTCCTGCCCGCAGCAGTGCCATTCCCTCCAGGAGTACTACAGGCTGGTTTGCCCCCAGGTAGGTCTGTCCCTTCCCTTCCCCACTGGCCCTGGCTGGGAATGCAGAGCCAGCTTCCAGCTTGGAGAGCATTGGTACTGTCACATCCACTTGAGCATGGCCTGGCTCAAGCCAGGACAACGTGGAGTTGTGTTTCTGCTGCTCTGGCAGTGGGATATGTTTCCTCCCTACTACTGAATTTTCCATATTTGATTGAAATACTGCATAATTTTTCCTGATGGTACGAGAGCTGTTCAGTGCTGCGCTATGAGAAGCTCTCTGCTGTGGAGCTTTTGCTTCCAGCCTTTGGTTACAGGAATTGTGCAGGCTCTTGATTTGAGCCAGAAACTCGTCCCATATTAACATGCACACGGGAAGGAGAACGGCTCGTGGAATGTTACAGCATCCAAGAGGCTCTTCAGTGTGCTGCAAGAAGCTGTCCTGGCCCCCATTTGACAGGCTGCTGATCTTTGTTCATTTATTGTGAACTGTCCTTCCAGGTTCTGGGCTTGCTGCACATCCAGGACAAGCTGACAGCGCGCCAGTTCCAGCGTGTGGCCACCACGACACTGCTCACCATGGTGAAAGAGCACCCTCAGCTGGCAGAGAAGTACCTGCTCCAGCCCCTGCTGGCACCGCTGCTGCGGTGCTCAGAGGCAGCAGGTACTGGCTGATCAGACAAGAGTCTGTCTTTTTTTCTCCGTGGTCTTTTGTCCTTCCATCAGAATTTTCTCGGGCCAGTTTCTGGGCTGCTGAGCAACTAAATCCAGCCCTGCCAGTTGTGAATGTGTCTGTATGGCTGGGTGCACCGCATGTGCTAGTACTTGAGTCAGATTACTGCAGTATAAGAGTTGAATAATGAGGCTTCTGCCATGGGCTCCTTGGGAAACTCTCTGTCTGACAGTCTTGTTTTGGGCTTCTGGATGGAAGCTATCTGTTCCCCATGCTGACCAAGCAGCTCTCCAGGGAATAATCCATTGAGAAGTTGTGGTCTGCTTTAATTGGCTTGTAACCTTGTGGTATTTACAACAGTGTAGTGATATTTAGAGTAGCCAATGAGGGCTTACTGGTTTCCATGCTGCTGGTTAGAGGGAGGGCAAGAGAACTGTCAGAAGTGCTTTCTTGTGTTGGGCATGGTGGGGTTGCTGTTCTGTTGGAGACTCCCCGTAGTGTGGAGATGCTGATGTTTCTACCCTTTGTTTTCAGAGCTAGTAGTGGAAGATCTGTCAGCAGGGGCTGTGCTGGTGACAGAGGCAGAGCTTGGCAGCTGTGTGGAAGATGTGCTCAAGGTACCGTGTCTGAATAAGGCCTGAGGGTAGAGGAGAAAACTAGGAGCTGCTTTGAGACTTTCTGAGCAGTTCAGTATGTGTATGACCATGACAAAACTCAGTGTCCTCTGCAGTCGTGATGCTGAGGTGAGGCCAAGAGCTGGGCAGAGTAACCTCCTATGCAGTGCTGCACCGGTGGGACTACAGCTTTATGTTGGATGCCAGAGGTGCTGCCTGAAACCCTTCAAACATTCTCACCCCAAAATGTTCAGAGATGGGAATGAGCTCTTGTTGTTTTTTTCCCAATGTCTTTCTGGTGTGTCAAAGTAAGACAAGTCTGAGCAGTGGGCTGGGAGCCAGGAGTCTCCATGGTGCTTTCATATCCTTTTTCTCCGTGAGCTGCAGCAAGACTTTGTGAGCATTGCTAAGTTATGCAGTTTCTGCAGTTCTGCAACACAGCAGGAGGCCCTAGTTAGATGTTCCATGGGCCTGGCACACATTACCTTGGGCTGTCAGTCCTGGTCTGAGGTGATACTGCTGCTCACCTTCCAGCATCTGAGTTGTGCAGCTAGTCAGGGAAGGACAGACTGCAGGGAATCTGCAAGTGCTAAATCTTCAGAGGGTGTCTGAACTCTCCTCCCAGGTTGTTGCTGATCCCCTTCTCTTTAGTGGCTCTGCCTCAGTTTCCTTCCTGTAGAGCATGGATAATATGGCTCATGCTGAGCCTTGTGTTACCTGTGTGGGAGGGAGGTATTCCCAGGAATTCTGGGAGCTGCTCTTCCTGCCTCTGAGGTCTGCAGAGGGCAGCCTGAGCCAGTGCTGGAGCTGAAGCCTCTTTACAGCTCCTGCAGCATTAATTCCTCACAGAGGAATGGATGACAGCCAGCTCTTGTGCTGGGCCAGAATGCTTCTGAATGAGTGACCTGGGAAAGAGGGCACTTGAGGTATCAGCAAGTGGCTGGCTGTGCTGCTTGGTCCTGCAGTGAGGGCAGCTTGGCAGGGCCCTGGCTTGGCTCGGTGGTTGTGCAGCCAGCTGGCAGTGAGGCATTTGTACTGGGTGTCATGAAATGAGCAGATTCAGTGTCTCTGGGGCTGCTGAGTGGTTGCTGTGGTGAGCTTGAATGAAGAGAATGAAGGTGAGCTTGGAGGCATTACAGAGCCATAGGGAGAAGTTGGAGAGCTGGCACAGTTACCCTGATGTCTGCTGTTAGGAAGAGGAGAATGTATGGGTACGGGGCAAGGAGGGTGGGCAGTAGCCCAGCCACAGGGGAGATGCTGTGAGTGGCTGTGTCCTCAGGTCAGGTGTCCCAGAAAGGAGAGGACAGTACTGTTAGTTCCCATGGGGTGCCCCCCATGGTTCATTTTCCCCTGCTGTCTCTCAGGGAGCTTAAAACATAAGTGTGTATAGTCCCACTAGACAAGAAAGGTAAATTGATAATGGTACATAAGGAAAAATGCATATCCTGTTTTGTAGGGACCGTTCTGAGCTGAACCCAGTGACACATGCATTTCCATGTTCATGAAATCCATTTTAAAACTGGGTGGGTAATCCTTCAGCAGCTGCTGGTGTCCAGCCACATCCTCTGGAGCTGCTAGTGTGCAAGACAGTACCTGGAGGCAGTGGTGGGGCCTTGGAGCTGCTCTATGTGCCCAGCTTCCAAAGCCAAAGGGTTTGTTTGAGCTCAGCAGCTCTCCCAGCCTGGATCAGGTGCTGGAGATGGGGAGGATTAAGGAAAGCTCTCTGGCTTTGCCAGTAACAGATCACTTTCTGTGTTAACAGGATGTGTCTTGTGGGCAGGACAGTGCAGGCTTAGCACCTTCTCTGGAGCTCCTTAATGCAAGAGGTTCCTTGGAGTTACGAGCAGGGTGTTCAGCAGTCTTAGTCATCTTAGGTCTGGTGTTTGGAGAAGAGGTAGGGTCCATCTTGTGATCCTTACTAAGGAACAGGGTTTTCTGTGGAAGAGGCCTCTCTTCAGAAACCTTACTGATAGCTCCTTTTTCTGCCATTCCCACCAGCACCACACTGCAGGCTTTGCTGCCTGCTCTGACAGCAGCCCAGAGCAATCTGCTGCACATTACAACCCAAAAGGACATCTCCAGCCCAGGAATTCAATTTTAAGAAGCTGGTGACTTGCTTACTGGCATGCCCCTAGGCAGGCTAAGCTCTTAAATGCTGTGATTGTTGTAGTATTTTGTGTAGTAATGATTTGTTGTAACTAGCTGGCAGGCAGAGACCAGTCTGGAGGGCTGCTCTGTGGCTCCCTTCACAATGAGTGTTGGGGGAGTTTGGGGCGGATCCCTCCTTAATGGCATAGTGCTGGAGGCCTGACAGCAGCCAGATTAGTGACAGAGGCTTCAGCCTGTGGATTTGTGGGGGTTTCTTGCTTGGCAAGTGTCATTTGATGCTGAGTGAGAAACCATCCTTGGGGCTTCATCAGGGAGGCTTTGTGTACAAAAGGTTCTGGTTAGGAAGAATGGCTCCACAGGGATTAGCACAGGAAAAAAGGTCTGTTTGCATCAATACAGGAGGGCAGAATGTTATCAGGACAATCTCCCTCCTAGCCCTCCTACCTGGGTTGTCACATTGCCTTGAGCAGGCAAAAGCTCTTTGGTTTGTCTACTGGGCACCTCTAGCCTTGGAACAGGGATTATTCACCAGCTGCAGAGGCTGGAGGTGTGGGAAGCACTCTGGTGTGAAGGAGGAACAGCTTCTAAACTGGTGGTTCACCGGCTCACACAGCTGGAAATCTCTTAGAGATGTGGTAAAGGACTTTATTTCCCTGCACCACCCTTGTTTCAAAGCTAAAAGCTACAGAAGGAGGGAGAGGCTGATAAAATGAGAAGCTGAACACATCAACCCTGTGTCCAGCTGGGTCAAGGTCAGTGTTAACCATTTTCTGGACTGAGTTTTCCCAGCATTATGGCTTTCACTGAAAGCATCCTACCTGGCCTTCTGGTTTCAGACAATTCCTTTAAAAGGATTCGAAAGAAAACACAATGTATTAAGACTCTTGTGAGTGTTTTTCCTCTGCTCTGTGGGCAGTGAGGTAAGACTTGCATGCAGTGAGCTGATAGCAGTGGCTTGCCTGGGAAGGGTGTGCTGGTTTCGTGGAGGTGGGCACTGACCTTGTTTGGGGAGGGTGCTGCTTGAGGTGGAGAAGAGGCACATGGCCCTACAAACTTCCTTAGACCTTGGCAACCCACTTGCTCTGCTCAGCATACATCAGCCCAGCTTCCCTGCTAGGGAGTGATGTCCATATTTGAGATTTGGCTCTAAGTGCAGTATTTCCATAAAGATTTGCTAATTCAGAAGTGCCTGTTGCATCTTTCTTAACACAAGGCATTACCCCTAAGCAGCAGACTTCCTGAACAGCTGTCTGCAGTGTTCCTGTAGCTTGGAGCCCTTCTGTGGTTAAGCAAATGCTTGGAGAAAGATGGTGCTGAAGGCTGCTTTTAAAACAGAATATGGCATAATCAGGGAAAACAAGCTCCAGACAGAAAGGAACAGAGCCTGAAAACCCTCTGCCCTTCTCCCTGGCAGCAGCTATTCTGTGCACAGACGTTCTTTGTCCTTCCCTTTGCCTTCCTTCTGCTCTGTGCAGGTGTTTGACTCTCCTCCCTGTGCCCTTCTCTCTGTAGGTGTATGTGGTTGGAAATGACAGCTCAAGCCTGCTGCTGGGATCCTTACAGTCAGTCCTGGGAGTGGTTTTTTCCCTCTATTCCTTCGCCAAGCAGAATGTGTCATACTTACGGTAAGGAAGGATTGCACACAGCTCCTTCTTGGGGTTTCGTCTTCTCTGTTCTGCCCACCTCCAAGGGACGTGCTCTGTATGAGCACATACAGTAACTGAGACCAGTTCTTTCATCCTGGAGAGTTCTCATTCAAAGCAGGCAGTAACCGCAGGCAGAGGCATGGTGCGCAACCTTACTGGTAGACCTGTGCCCAAGGAAGCAGCCCTCACATTAGGTTTTGTCTTCCCTGAAGCCCAAGTGTTTGGTGTAGAGGCAAATGTGCCCTGTGGGAGCCTTGGGAGCACAGGTTAACCTTTTAATGCCTGCTTCAGAGCAGGGGTTGTGATTGTAAGTGGATGGAGATGGTGATACCTGGCTGAGTGCTGGAGAGATCTGTCTACTGGGGATCTAGAAACAGGATAAAACAGCTTGAGCACTGGCTCTTGGAAATACAAGTTTGGTCCGGGATCATTCTCCTCTGATGCATAGCTGTCTCTCACACTATGCCCAGCTCCCCCACAACTGATACATGATGGTAAGCACCACTTGTGTCAGTTGTGGTGGTAGAGACAGTGGTGACCTGTTGCTGGCTGTCCTCTATCCTTTCCCCTGCCAGGTTTTCTGTGCACTGCCCTGAGTTTGGACCAGGCTAGTAAAATTACTCCTGGTGGGTTTACTCTGCTTTGGTGATATCTGCGTGCGGGTGCTTGAGGCTTTCCCTAAAAGGTTTGTGTAGACACAGCCTCTACTATTATTAAAGACATCGTTAATCACTTCAAAGAGGAGTGACTGCTGTGGCAAGTCCGGAGAGCAAGCCAAGTTAACACTGCTGCTGGGTGAACAGAGTCACTCCTCGCTTTTCTGTTTGCAAAGGAATTTGGCAGGGGTAACTAAAACCGCAGCTGCCTGGAAGCATTCAGGTTTCCAGACCCCTGGCACAGTGCAGCACTGCTACTCCACCTCATTAACCTGCATCTTTCCTTGGCAAGGGTTCCCACGCCACCTTTCAGTGCTCCCTGTCTCCTTCCTCCTCTTCCTTGGCACAGCTGACAGCTCTGTGCTTTGTCATGTTGGCTTGAAGCACTAGGCACATCGTGCTGAGGCTGCGTGGAAGTGGCTGTCCTTGTAGAGACATGCTGTTCAAACAGAGTGCTCCCTTCCTCACAGGGCTGAAGTCTGGAAGGACCCAAATCCTTCCATCTGGGAGTGCCAGAAGGACCGGAGGTGCTGCTGATCCTCTGATATACTTGCACAAATGCTTTCAGCTGACAAAACCGTCAGCCAGAGCATCCCAAGGGGTACCCATAGTTGATGCAGAGGACTCTTGACTTTCCCACCCAGAGATGTGTGGTCCCATTGCAGCGCTGGGGTGCAGTGGGCAGAGGAAGGTCACCACTGCTTGCTCTCTCCTTGCCAGCTCCCCATGCCAGGAGATCCTGCTGTGGTTCCTGGAGAAGTCAGAGCGGGAGGTGTCACTGGCAGTGCTGGAGGGCTTTGCAGGGCTCAACAGCATCGTGCCCAGCCTCCATCCGAGGTGCCGGTTCTGCGCAGGCAGCGAGGGTGGTGCCACCATTGCAGTGGAGGAGACCATCAGGTGAGTGCTGTTGGGGCAGTGCCCAGGCATCATTTGCCTTGTAGGGCTTTTCATGCTGCCTTTCTGTGCCTGGTAGAGAACTCAGGTGAGTGTGGGGCTGGCAAAGCTGTCCCACCACAGTCTTGTCCCCTCCAGCCACGCAGATAGCTGCTGTCTGCTCCAAGCTTGGGCAAGTGATATTTCTTGTCTGTGGGTTCCCTGTACACACCACAGAACTCTGACTTTCAGCTCTTAAAAGCAGGACTTTGTCTGTTAGTGTGTGCTCTCACTGTGCTTGTCCTGAGTCCCATGTCCTGTCTGCAGGATGTCTGGGAATGGGACGTGCTTCTTCAGTCCCAGTACTCCCCAAATTCAACTTCCATCCTCCAGCTTAAGCCTGTCTCATGGTGGATCGTAGCTGTGCATATGAGTGACTCTCAGACACAGGTGGCATCACAGCAGCAAGAACTGTGGTTATGCCAGCACCTGAACTCCCCTACTGCTCTTGCAGATGGTCTGTGTGAGAAGAGACAGAGTGTGGCCATGTGGGAAATAAACTGCAGCGATTAAACTCCAGCCAGGCAAACTGGGCCTGTTCAGCAGTGTGGCATTTGGTGTCAAGAGGGATAGCTGTTCGTTGGCAGGTACAAGGCCAAGGCAGTGCGATTGAGCAGTCAGAGCGCATGGCTCCTGCCCAAGAGCGTCCATAGCAAAACCTTGTACAAACACACAGTTTGGCTTCATTTCAGTGTGTTCCTGACCTGAATTAAAAGGTCTGTACTGGTTAAACTGGGTATGCATTAAAATTACTTCTTAACAGCCATGGCTGTGCCCATGTCTATCCTACTTTCATGGTTATGACCACTGTGTGAATTAGCCAGCGCTAATCCCATTCTTTGTAGGATGTCTGGGTTAAACGTGTTGTGCTCATGGTTTCTGCAATGTTACTCCTTTAATGAATGCAGGTTAATTAATGAACTGAGTGTGTGATCACATAGACCAAATGAACTGAGCAGTAGTTTGGCTCAGGTGCCTGCAGGCTTCTGCTTTCTGGTAGGGCTGTGAAGGGAGATTTCCAGGAGTGCAGAAGCAGGATTTCACCTTGCTGTGGAGTACTTTAGAGCCAGCCCTGGAAAAGGTCTAGGTACATTCATGTAGGTGACACAGGGACTTGTTTTAGTGATGAAGATGATGCCCTCTACCAGAAGATTTCCTTGGAGCAGTGCCGCTTGGAGAACTTGGTGGAGCTCTTGTCTCACTGCCAGAAGAGTGGTCTAGCTGGAGACTTCTTCATCCGCTGCCTGCAGGTAAGGGCAGGCAAGTCACTGGATTGGGGCACATCTGTAAGAAGAGCTTCCTCAGACTGAGTGGTCTGTGTGGCAGATAAGAAAGCAGATGAGAAAGCAGACCCTTACATGGCTTGGGAGCTCTGAAGCAGGCTGCTGCACATGTTGGGGCAGTCCTACCATGTGCTAGGCAGAACAGCATAGGTGAGAGAGGCAGCCCTGGTGTCCCTGAAAGGGTTAACCCTTGTTCCCCCCAGTCTCTTTTGACAACCAAAGCATGTCTGAAGTTTAATGGTGTGTTTGAGGCCATGAATGATCCCTGTTGGTTCCTTGGCTTTAGCAGAGGGGCCCAGGCATCTGCTCCCTTTGATCCTGTTCATAGTCCCTGCAGTTCCCTCCTGGCTCTGCCTGGGCTGTATTTTCTGTGCCCTTGCTGGTGGATGGAGCCCTAGCCCACAGTCATGCAGGTTGTACAGCAGCATGGCTGTAGGGATGCTGCTGTGATGCAGGTGGGATGCACAGGAGCTATGAGCAGGTCTCAGAGGCCTTGATTGTACCCAGTGGAAAGTCCTGGTTGCATGAGGAGTCAACGTGAGCTCTGCAAAGGGGAAGGGGACTCTGGGTGCCTTTGTGAGCAGCCACTGCCACAGTCAAAGTTGCCAGCAGAGACCCAGCCAGCCTCACAGCCCAGGGGATGATTTGCCCTAGGACAAGTGCTCAGTGGTGCTCATTGTGGTGTCCACGGAGGTTTGTGAGGGTTTGGCCTGGTGACAAGTGTGCATCTGGAAGGCGACAAGGCTGGAAGAGGGGAGGTAACCAAGAACCCTTTGCAGCAGTATGGAGGTTTGGATAACATGGGCCTGCCATGCCCAGTACTACTGGCATGGTGACCACAGTGTTCCTGGTACGCATTTGCCTGTGTCTAACTGCTACATGTCCATGTCCTGTCCTTTCTTCCCCACAGGCACTGACTCATGTGGCTGCGGAGGATGAGGTGGCTTCAAACTTGGCTGCAGCGCCTGGAGAGAGTCTCTTGGAGCTGGAGCAATACCACGCTGGGCAGAGGAGGAAGCTGCTGGTCCTGCAGCTTGTGGCCACGCTGTGCGAGAGCATCTCAGACACTGTGTTCACAGACATTGCTCAGGTTGGTCATGGCAAACCCCTGGAGGATCAGCTGGAGCGTGTGGCAGACAGAGCTCTGGCCTGCTGGGCTCTAGGGAGACAGTGTCTAAGAAACAGCTGGAGAAAGGTAGAGCATCCCCAGGAAAAGCAGTTGATTGATTCAGTTGTGTTTCAGAAAGACACTGTCCTATGCAGTGCCAGCAGGAAGGGCAGAGTCAGCTGCAGAGACAGGACAGAGAAGCCCAGCAGATCTGTCATATTTGTGTCTGTGGTTGTGTATTAAAAGCCAAGAGAGCAGCCTGTGTGTTAACTGAACTGACTTATCACCTTCTCTCCTTTAAGCAGAATTTATTCCCAAGCTTAACAAAGCTTAAAGACGTCTGCCTGACTTTAAGCAAGTGCTGGCTGCCTATCCATGGTGTCAGTCCTGTTTTTAATGACACTGCTGCCACATCCTGCCACAAAATGTATTATTTGTGATTCCCAAGGCCAGCTGGGGCTCCTTGAGCCTGGTACCAAAAAGGATTGGGAAGGCACAGTATTCTCCAGCTGGTCAGTGCATTTTAACTTCCTTATCCTGGTGTTTTGGAGTAGTTTTGGGTTTGGGTTTTTTTGGTTGCTTTTACGTTTTACCTCAGTGACCTGGTTATGCCAGTTAACTGTGACTGGCGCGAGCGGAGGCGGTCACTGCTAACACAGGTGTCCTCACTTTTTCCTTTGGGACAAAGGAGTCTTTGTGTGTGCTCTGCAGGGACAGAGGGGACCCAGGCAGTGTCATTGCAGTGCCAGGGGGTGTGGCAGCCAGCGGTGCTCTGTCCCTACCTGCCTCTTCATCACACCCACCATCACGGACCCGCTCCATTGCCTGGGTCACAAAGTCAAAAAGGCAAATAGGGAAGGATTTGCCAGGTTCTGGGTCCAGTGTGAGTCCAGTATAAAAAGAAACCCAGACAAAAAAGCCATTGCACTTCCCCTGGGGTTGTGTTTCGAGGAGGCACAGGCAGTTGCAGAACTGACTTTGAGCAGGTTCTGCAGTGCAGGGTTTCTTTGGGGTTTTGGCTCTTCCTGTGGGCACTCTGATACATAGCTTTATGCTTAATGGAGTTGGAGAAAACGTGATTCGCGTTCCCGAAGCCAGAGCCCAGGAATGGCAGCAGCTGTGGACACCCTCAGCAGCACAGTTTATTTTATTTACGTCCCCCCAGCTTTCATTGGATTGACTTGATTTCTTTGAGACTCCAGGGGTGCTCTCCTCCTGCGTGAGACATAATGTGCCACAGTGTTTTATTTCACAAGCTTTTTTCCTTCTTCCAGGTTAAGATGGGGTATTTTTCCCTCTGGATTTCTTTTAACCTTTTATTTTTCTCAGTAGCTATCTACTGAGCGACTTTTTTTTAGTCAGGATGCTCCTGTTTATTTTTTCTTACATTAAATATGATTTTAACCCGTACAGCTTCTGTGTTGCTGTTATGTGGGAGCAGATGTTCTGACGTTTACTTCCTTGCTGTTTGATGACATGTCTTTTTTGGACTAATCAGGCCAGAAGGTACCTAAGCCTTTTCCCCAGCTGCTCCCAGCCTGCTTCCCTCCTTGCTGCAGCAGGGATGTGCTTAACAAGGCTGGCAGTGATTGATCAGCACTTCTGATGAGGAAACAATTTGCCTTCACCCAGTGTTATGTCCTGGAGGCTGGAAATGGGTTTGGTGGCAATAGTACCTTGTTGCTCTCATGCTTGGGAGAGAAGTAGTTCCTCTTCTTTTGCAATATGCCTGTTCCATTGGAATGACCCTGGTCCAGCCCCTTCCCAGCACAGCTGGCAAAGGCATGGAGAAAATAAACTCACTGATTTCAAGTTCCATGAGAAGGGCTGGAAGCCTGTGGCATCAGGGATGTTGCTGTTTAGTGTTGAGAAGGCCAGTGGCAGACAGGCAGGATCGTTATGGGCTTGGGGAGAAAAAAACTGTGGGGAAAAAGCCCACAGAACACATAAAACATGTGGTAGATGACTCACATCAAGTGTGGCTGTAAGGGGGTAGTTGGTGGCTGAGACAGGGGGGCCATAGCCAGTGTGCAGGAGCTGGAGCTCTGTGGAGCTGTCCTAGGCAGGGGTGGGTGATGGCAGCAGCTGCTGAGGCAGAGATGCACTCTGGATCTACTTGAGTTTTCCAAGCCTAAACCTTTCTCTAGCACAATTTCATACAAACCCTTTTGTGTTTCCCTGTTGTTATCACGACCTTCCCTCTCAGCCCCATCCCAGTTGGCTTCCCAGCTCCCATCCCATAGCCATAGAGCAGGGACAGGAGGCAGAGAAGGGGCTGTTTTCTCTCTTCCTGCTCCTGCAGCCCTCACAGGGGCTTCTGCTGCCAAGGGTAGGCACCATGGTTTAGCCATCACCTTGTCACAGGCTGTGGTGGCTGGACAGTAGCCCAGACCATGCAGTCACTGACAGACTGGGCTGCTTGGCTCAGGCCTTCTCCCAAAATCTTCCTTTAGACTGTCTGGTGTGGGGCTGGAGACTGTGACCCCAGAAACTTAGCCCAACTATGCCACTGCCAGAGGGTAGAGAGTGGTTCACGTGTTCCAGTCTCGTCAAGGAGTCCAGCTTCCTTCTGCATCCCCAGTGGATCCCTGCTTGCACTGCACTAATGTCCCAGCTGTCCCCCAGCTCACTGTTGCTCCCCAGTGCTGCTGATACCACTCACTGGACAGGGGGATGGAAATGGAGTTGGGAGGGTGCTGGGGCTGAGAGGGAAGTTCAGGGTGACGTTACCACCAGGTTAACACAAAGGGTTTGTGTAATACTGTGCTAAAGAAAGGCTCGGGCTGGGAAAACTGAAGTAAATGCAGAGACAGTGAGAGCCCAAGAGCTGAGGGCTGCAGGAGAGCACCCCAAGTTGCAGGAGGCAGCAGCACCACGGGTTTCCCTGTTCCTAACCACTGTTACCTGCCTCTCTTGCTGGCAGGTGCAGGAGTTTGTGGCAGCCACACTGCAGCGGGCCTGTGCCAGCCCAGCACAGGGCTCTGGCGCGGCCGTGGAGGCACAGACCCTCGCCATGGCCATGGGGCTGGTGGCTGCCATGCTCGGTGGAGCCGTGCAGGTGAGGTGATGCTGGGTGCTGGGAGGCCTTGGGGTGTGGGGAGGGGACACCGGGCACCATCCCATTGTGCACAGCCACGGGGTGTTGCAGCCTGGGGGCTCATTCGGTTGCAGTCTCTGATCAGTCCTACCGTGTATATGTGTGTGTATATATATGACTTTTCCTTGTGGCACTGGCTGAGTTTGGCCTTGTCAAGGCAGCCCTAAGAGCCTGGGTAATTAATTTATAATCCAAAATGTGGTTCCAGGAAGGCTCTGACAGCGCAGTGCAATCATGTAGAGCATCTTTAAATACCAGCACTGCTTTCTCTGCATCCCTTATTCACAAGCTTGATCTCAGGAGCACAATGAACTTCCCAGTATTGGCTGAACCAGTATGTATGATGTATGAATATCATAGAATCAACTAGGATGTAAAGACCTTTAAGATCATCAAGTCCAGCCATTATCCCAAGACTGCCAAGTCCACCATTAAAGAATGTCACTAAGGGCTTCTCTAAAGACATCCTTTCCAAAGCTGGTACATCACCCAGTTGCCCCATGACAAAGTGACTGAACTGGGATCAGGGAGCAAGCACGTGTTCATTAGCACGCTGTAATCACTCTGGCTTCCACTTACATCACTGAACTGTAGGGATTGCTTCATCCCCGGACATGCCCAAAGGAAAAAGCAACTGTTAATGGAAAATGATTATTTTTTTGTGTCTTATTGCTAAATTTCTGACACTGGGAAAATAACATTATTTAGCTGGAGAAAACTTACAACCAGAGTCCTGTGGCTCTAATGGACCCCCTTCCAGGCAAGCTCCTTCTCTGCTCCGGCGTTAATGGGAGCAACTTGACTTCACAAATTGAATGCAAAACAGCTGAAGAGCTGTTGAGATTTCAGTGGCCAGGGGCTTTTTTTACAGAATCATCCAGAAGCTCCCCAAAATCTCTACTAAAGCATCACTTTTCAGGTCTTACAGCCCAGATTTTGCTTTAGCAGTTAAATCCAAATTAGGGCAGGAATTTCTCCCCTTTGGGTGTTGCAGTCTCAGGACAGGTTGCAGCTTCTTTCCCTAGAGCTTCCTTCCAAGCAGAACTGAAGGCAGGAACAGTGGTAGAGATGTCCCCAGCTCAGCCCCTATGCTAAGCACCAGGGTCCTGTGTGCACACCGCTTTCGTTTAGGCTCCTGCCCTTCCTGCCTTCTCCTACAGCACCTTGGGATAGGTCCATGTGTGTTCTCCCTGGAGCTCCAGGGACCAAACCTACATTGTCACTGCAGTGATGCCCGTGCTGCTTCTCTCCCCCCACAGCTACAATCCAGTGACTTCGCCGTGCTGAAGCGGCTGGTGCCACTGCTGGAGGAGCTCTCCCGCACCTATCCTGAGCCCGTCACCCAGGAGCTGGCCTCAGACCTACGCATTGCCATCTGCACCCACGGGGCCTTTTCCCCCGGGACACTGGGTGCTGCTGCTGACGGCGTGCTGGGGAAGAAGCCAGGGACTGGAGTACAGAGGCCTGCTGGCATTCCCAGTGCAGCACCAAGCGTGGGGGATAGTCAGGCACCATCATGGTACAGCCCCAGCAACTCCTCAGCTCCTGGGGAGAGGAGTAAAGAGCAGACATTGAGCCATGAGCCCAGCACCACTGGTCCTGCTCCAGCACCATGTACTGACAGCCCAGCTGGGCTCCAGGAGCTGCTGGTGTCAGCCTACGACCCACAGCCCCCGGGCCGGGCAGCTGCACTGCGCTGCCTCACCAGCCTCATCACACAGCGTGATCCGGAGGCCCTGAAGCTTCAGGAGAAACTTCTGCAGGTATCAGGCTCACACTGTGGTCCCCATCCTGTGCAGAGCTGGGGGTGGGGATGGTCCCTATTAACTGAGCCCTCTGACAGTGCCATCACTGGTGACTGAAGGCATCAGGCAAGAGGGATCAGGGCTGTGGGACTGCTACCAGTGGTGCTCTTCTCTCCTTGCAGGTGTTCCTGGAGAACGTGCAGCACGAGGATGCCTTTGTCTACCTCTCAGCCATTCAAGGTGAGTGGTGACTGGCCAGGGCAAGTGGCAGTGCTTTGCAGGAAAACATTTTGTGCTGGGGGGGGTTTGGGCAAGGAGAGCGAGGCTCAGGGGAGCTGTGGTCAGGCTGGGGGCTCAGCATCTCTTGTCCTCCTGGACTGTGTCTTTGTAGTGTTTGGTCAAGCCTGGAGCCACATGTAGGTTTTGTACCACGTTCACAAAGCCACTGGGCTTCGTCTCCCAGTTGTGCTTACTCAGTGGTAATTAGTTCATTAGTTCATTTCTGACTGAACTGCTGGATCTGCCCAGACCACAGGTGCCTCCCTGATGGAGCCAGAGCCTGAGGTGAGGGCGCCCTGGGCAGGCTCACCCTCAGGCCATCCCCTGGCTAGAGAACACGCATCCCCATTCCTGTGCCAGGTCTATACCACTGGCCTGGGGCTGCAGTTTCAGTGCAGTGTGAGCACCCTAGCCCTGCACCCAGCTGACTTTCTGGCTTGCAGGTCTGTTCTCCTGAGGCTGGCAGAGGAGCCAGGCTGTGGGAATTCACTGGTGCTCCCTCAGGGCTCTGCCACAGCCATCCCGATGGAAAAGGCAGTAACAACCAAGTGCTGCCACTGCTAATGCTGCTTCCCAGAAAACAGTTGGGTCTATGCTTGCTCCGGGATGCACAGCACAGCTGCATGGCATTGGTTACATTGGGATTCACAGGCAGGTGCCTCCATACCCATGATAATGCAGGCAACCTGTGCAGCAGTGGGTCATGATGCACAAGGTTACATGGAAGGGAGGTGCCATTCCCGTGCCCAAAGCCACACCAGTGGTGCCAGGAGCCCCAGCTGCCTTGTGTAGGGAACCTTTAGCAGCAGCTGGAAAAGGAGCTTATCACTGTGCTTCCTTCTGCCTGTACGGTCTTGAGTGGGATGGGTTTGTCCTTGCCCTGCAGGTGAAACACAAACTCCTCAACCGTCCCTCGGTGATTAATTCACCCTCTTCAGCTGCCTCCGTGTTTCACTGCGGCTGTGATTAACCCTGACGCGGTTCCTTGTGGCAGTGACTCAGGCAGCCCCTGCCATGCTGGCACCGCAGTGTGCCACGCGTGATGCTGGACACTGACAGTGGCGTCCCTGCTGCCCTGCTCAGTGCCAGGGCAGGGCTTGCCCACCACCATGCTGGTGCTGGGACTAGTGCTGGTTGTCACGCAGCCAGGCTCTGGCACGGTAAAGACAGAGGAGAGGTCGCTGGCCCGCTGGATGTGCCTGGGCTTGCAGAGGGTAACCAACTCTGGGCACCCTTCGATAACTGGGGAATGGGGTTGGAGGTGAATGCGGATGCTCCTGGAGGGCAGGGGAATGGGGCTCACTGTGACTCACTGCTTGGCACTGCTGGGGCTCCGTTTGCCCTTTCCCTGGAGAGCAGCTGCCTTTCCCCATCGCAGAGGCGCCTGCTGCCTGCGCTTGCCTCCAGCCTGCATCTCTAAAGGGATGGTAAAGCCAGCACAGCCCTGCAGAATAGCATGGCCTGTGTCCCTTGTCTGGGGTCTGACCTCTCTTCATCCCTGGGGAGATGTGACAGGCATGGGGCGCACTCAGGCTCCAGCTCCCAGCTGACCCATGCAGACCCAGGGGTTTCATGGAGCTCTGATGGGCGCAAAGGCACACCAGCAACATGTGCCTGATGGCCAGGAGCAGGGAGCAGTGACCAGACACTGCCTGCGCATCACCTGTAGTACCCAGCTGTGCTGTTGCTGGGCCAGCCCAGGGCAAACCCTGCAACTGGCAAGCCGAGTCGATGCTGGGTTGATGAATGTTAACCAGCAGCAATTAGTGGGCACTTGCTGCCAACTTCTAAATTACTTATTTTTCAGCTTGGCACCCAACCAGACCCAGCACTGGGCTGCCCCAGTGCTGTGGTCCTGTGTGAGGCTGAGGCAGTGCAAGGATCCTGCAGGTGATGGATGCACCCAGGGCATGGGGTGGCACAGCTGCTAGTGGTTTGTCTGCCAGGGGTGATGGCATGTGTCAGACTCATGTCTGGCTCTGACCCACACTTTCCTCTCACTGCCTCCAGGTATTGCCCTGCTATCCAGCGAGTACCCAGAGCGGATCCTGCCCATCCTGCTGGCAGAGTACCGGTGCCCAGGACGTGGTACAGAGGATGCCACAGCCACCATCACCAGAATGAAGCTGGGCGAGGTGCTGATGCGTGTTACCCAGGCACTGGGTGAGTCCATAGCCACGTCCATGCGTACAGCAGCACTGGACACTGACAGCAGCTGCAGCACTGCTCAGCCCCTCGCTGTGCTCTGCTGTGACGCCAGCTCCAAAGGGTAAAGCACATGGCGGATTTTGGTTGTCTGAAGGTGAGAACCAGCTCCTACAGCCTGGAATGAGCAGGATCGGAGTGGTGGATGCTGTCGGCAGCCCACCGTCCCCAGTCAGCAGCACTGGGTTTGGAGACTGCTGGGAAACGCTTGGACACGCAGGGCTGAGGGGTAAAAGCTGGATGAGGCCTTTCCGGCAGTCACTGTTGGGACACGTCCTAAAACGCCTTGTCTTATTCCCAGCAGAGGCCAGAGCAGCAAGAGCAAGCACTGAGGGCTCTCTATGGCCAGGGAAGGTGGCAGCCACTCTCCTTGCTGCTGGACAGCCAGGCAAGGGTTCCCCATCAACAGTGGGTGCTTTGTTTCCTGGTTGGCCATGGCAGAGCCAACCTCCTCCTGCAGAGCCCAAACTGCCTGGGACCTGTGCTGGCTGCCTGACTTGCAGGTGCTCTCTAGGGCACAGTGGTGTCCCCTGGCCTTGGTGGCATCTGTGAGCAGTGCTGCCGCAGGCATCCCACCGGGGCCAGTGTTTCTAGGGCCAGGTCATGCCATTCCCCTGCCCTGCTGCCAGGATGAGGACACCATTGCAGCCAGTAGTCCCATCATCTCCCAGTGGAGGTCCTGTGAGCAATGTGATAGATAGCAAACCCTCTTGGTGTCTAAAGGCCCTTGGGCGATGTCTGTCCATCCAGCCCTTGCTTTGCATGGCACCGCACGGTGCTGGGTTTCCCTTGGCAGGGCTGGCAGTGGGACGGTGGCACAGCCTCTGCTGAGGTTCTCCCCCTCTCCTCAGTGCCTCTGCCGCGGGCAGTAGCTCCGGCGCGTCCTGGCTCGCCTGCGTATTTATAGAGCAAATCGCACAAAGTTGTTTTTGTTGCAAAGCTTCAGGATTTAAGAGCGAGGACTTATCCGGCGCTTCCAGAAGTGCTTTGCTCCATACAGCTGCTCTGGGACTGCTGTGTCTCCCTGCTGTGTCATCCCTGTCTCTGTCTCTGCCTGACATCCCACTGGAGTGGCTTTTTCCCATCCAGGAGGGGACTTTACAGCAGGCAAATCACTGAAGCACAGTCCTGTCTCCAGCAGTGTGGGGCTAAGTGCTACACAAGGATTTGTAGAGACCTTGCACCAACACAATGAGCTGTTGCTGCAGACCCATTAAATCTGCTCTGGGTGCATCGCAGCAGACCTTCTCCCTTTTCTGTCAAGGGAGCATGTGCCTGGCTTGCTGTGGGAAAGGAAGCACTTCATGCTCTTTCTGTGGCTGACTAGCGGTGTGCTGTTGGCTTGAGAGGAGCTTGGATTGTCCAGTAGTGCTTAAACTTGACTCCTGGGGTGCAAGGACTGAGCAGGCTGCATTCCTAAGCAAGCGTGGCCATCCTTGGCATCACAGTGCTGCCCTGAGCTCTCCCACCCTGTGCCATACAGGAGCCATCCCTGCTTCTCCGAGTGTGTGGTCCCTTAGTGAGAGAGAGGGCCATGTAGGAAGACTGAAGCTACAATGGAATGGTCCTACAGAAGGACTTGGTTTGCCTGTTCCTGCCCAGCTCTTGGCCATCACATGGTTGCACACAGCGTAAGGTTGCCGGTGTGCCAGTGGTGTAGGGATTGGCCAACCCTAGTCCCTCATAGCAGAAGCCCTGAGCCCCCATGTGCAGGCTGATGGGATTCCTCTGGTGCCCATGGGGCTTATTTCTATCCCTGCATCCTGGAGTATCCCACTGCCTCCATTGGCTGCAGGACAGACAGAATCACAGAATGGTTAAGG